>JAMCCL010000213.1:0-53889 GCA_024516035.1 Bactericera cockerelli
AACAAAAGACCAACAAAGGCTCTTTTCTTCAAGAAAAGATGGGTAAAAGTTGAAGAAATTAAATTTTATTTTTGGGAGCTAATTTTTTTTGGTTGCCTCGTTATTGTTTTTTTTTGTTTTTTTTGGTAAATAAAAAAAAAATTTTTCAGGTTGTAGGATATAGAACACAAACTTTCGTGAAAATCAAAATTGTGAGTTAAACAGGGCTTTTTTCTACCCCCCAGGGCCCCCTCAGAGTCTTTTTTTTTTTGGGGTCACAAACTAAAAATTCCCAAAAAAAAATTCATCCGGGGGGCATTCGAACCTAGGGCTACCTTTTAACAACTCCCCCTTTTAACCCCTTTTAAACCCCCCGGTCTTACTTTTTTACATTCATAATACCCATAACTATGTCCTAAAAAAACCCTTTTTGGGCCTTTTAATAAAATTTCCCTTCAGTTTTTCCCCCACAATACGGGGGGCAACAACTGCGGTTTCCCGCCCGTCAACATCTCGGGGGGAAAACCCACCGTCTACCTGCTTACGACTAAAGTCCCTTTGTGAAGTTTACACTTTCAGTTTTTTAACATTTTAAAAAGGGGCCAAAACTTTTATACTTTCCAAAAAATTTTAACTTTTTTTTTTATTTTTTTTTCCCAACTTTTTTTATTCCCTTTGGGGGGGGGGCATTTGAATGGCGGGGTTAAGGGTTTTTTTTTTTTTTTTATCTCATTTTTTTTTTTTGGCATTCCGTCATAATATTTCAAATCTAGAACAAAAATTAAGGGTATGTTTCCTTTTTCATCCGCCTTTTCTACCTTTTCCGCCGTTCATAACTCTTTCTCTTTTTAATTTTCATCGTATTTTTATTTTATATTTAATGTTATTATCCCGAAAAAAATTAAAAAATTTTTAAATTTTTCCCCAAAAAAACGGAAAAAATCTAAAATTCCCCCGGGGGAAGATATAGCCCCCCAAAGGCGAGTTTAAACCAAAGCATTTCTCCCCGCCTAACCCCAAGTCTTTTAAAATATTTTGGGGTCACAAAAAAAAATTAATAGGGAAAAAAAATCGGGTTTAAAAAGGCCCCCGAATCCGCCACGGGAAACCAACGGAAACAAAAAATTTTAAAAAATAAAGCCAAATTCGAACTGCATTTCAAAATCAAAAAATTTTTGAAAACACAACCTCAACTGGGATGAAAAAAAAAAAAAGTTCGTCAAAGCGGGTCCCCCCCAAAATCCCAAAAAAAGGGGAGTCGAGTCCAAAAAGTTCAAGATAAAAAAAAATGATCAAACCCCCCTATTTTTTTTCCCATTCTAAAAAAATGTTGTTTCTAAAATTTTAATTTTTAAAACCAAAATTCAAAAAGGGGCCCTTTGGGGGCAATTTTGCGACCCTGCGGCCGGGGATGGGGGCCGATTTCAACCAAAATTTTTGGGGTTCGCCCGGGTGTATAAAATTAATTTCCCCCCCAAAAATTTCAAGTCCTAGCTCTTACCGTTCTCGAATATCCTTTCACAGACACCACCACCACAACAACAGACAAAAAACCCCAAACGGACGAAGGGCTAAAAAAAATTTTTTTTTTTTCCTTTAAATCTAAATAAGGAAATATTTTTTCGAAAAAAATTTTTGACCTACCCATTTTTCACTTTTCGGGACAACTAGCCTCGGAAAACCAAAAAATTTTTTTCACCCAAATTGGGGTCCGTGCGTCGTGTTGTGTCTGTGAACGGGTTTAACTCGAAACTAAGAACAAGACTTAAATTTTGGAAATGGCAACAAATTTTTAAACCCACCAAAAAAAAAAAACCACAAAATTTTTGGTTGAAATCACCGAAACCTTCGGACGCGGGCCCCCGCAAAAATCGGCCCAAGGCCGTTTTTTTTAAATTTGGGTTTTTAAAGTTTCAAAAAAAGCTTGAAAACAACATTTTTCTTAGAAAAAAAAAAATAATGGGGGTCACTCTAACTTTTTTTGATATTTGAATTTTTTGGACCTCCTCCAATTTCCCGGGGTTTTTGGGGGGGGGGGGGGGGGGGGGGGGGGGGGGCTTTTGACTAACTTTTTTATTATTCATCCTAGAGGGGGGTTGTACATTTTAAAATTAAATTTTTTTTTGGGGAATTTTAATACGAATTTGGCTTTGGGTTTTTTAAATTTAGCTATTACCGTTAAATCCCAGTGGGAATTCGACCCCTTTTTTGGGGAAAAAGGGGAAAGTCTGTGAGTTTACCCAAAATTTTTTTTGGATCATGGGGCTATGTTTCGTCCAAAAATGTGAAAAAAGGGTGGGAAAAAATTTTTTCGACGAATACAATATTTTCCCTTTTTTAAAAGGGGAAAAGGAAATTTTAAAAATAAGCATTTGGGGGGGATTCGACCCAACCCAAGCACTGAGGGGGTTTAAAAATAACATTTTTTTTCTTTGGCCCCCTTTTTTTTTGTGTTCGATTAGTATCCCACATTACCTACAAGCAATCGAAAAAAAACAAGGTCTAATTTACCATATACCATTCTTTCCCCAAAAAAATCTAGACCTGGGCAAACCCTTTTGGGGGAACAAAAAATTCCCAAAAAATATTTTGAAAAATTTTGGGGACACGTTACATTTTACTTTTTCATGGTCCATTTTTCTCTCGCAAACCCGAATATAAATTGGATACCGTCTTCCCAAAAATTTTTCCATGAAAGGGGCTTGCATAAATATTTTTTTAAATATTACAAGTACATCGTATTTCGTAAATTATACTTTATGTAAAATTTTTAAATTTTTTTACCTTTTCTTTGACTATAAAAATTTTTTAGTTTATCTCTATTTTGGGTTTTTTTTTTTATTTGTGTATAATTTTTTTTATAAAAATAAAAAAATTTTTTGTTTTTTATAAGTAATAAAATTTTTAAAACAATAATCGTTTTTCGAAAATTTTTACCCTTTTTGACATTGTATTTCTTTTTACTATAAAAAAAAAAAAAAAAAAACGAACCCCGGGCACCAATAATAATGCCCATAAAAAAAACGTAAGCCTAAAGTCGGTGCCAACGAACCCCAGCCCCAAAAAAACCCAAATCTTTTGACCACGATAAAGAACTGCTTAATCGCCATAATATTTGTTTTTTACATAAATTTTCACATGAAACAAAAGGCGGGCCCCCCGGGGGGGTTCGAACGGGACCCAACACCGATATCTCGAAAACACCACCGCGTTTTAAAAAATTTTCGATAAAAACCAGGGCAAGGAGGTTTTTAAAGGTATACTCTTTTTTTTATTTTTATTAGTTTTTTACAATACGAATAAGACAAGCATTGACAGGAAAATAAAAATTACTTAAAAAGTGTCTTTTTGTTAGGATTTTGCTTTTGGGGGCAGATTTAAGTTTCATGGCGGGGCACTAAGGGGGGCCCGGTTACATAACAATTGTAAATTAATTTTGTTTTCTCCCTTTTTTTTTTTTAAATATATTTTTGAAAATTTTTAAATTTTTTTGTTGATCGTTTTGTAAAAAAAAAAAAAAAAAAAAATATAAAAAATTTTGTCTCCTTTGTGGGGGCCCCCATTACTTTTTTTTTTTGGGGAGTTAATCGATTCTGAACCGGGGAATTGAAAGGGAAAAAGCTTTCATGACAAAAAATTTTAATATTAGCTTTCAAAAATGGTTTTTTCATTAACTTTTTCCTAAAATCGCCTCGGGATTATTTTTGACAAAAGGGTGAGTTGAAAACCGGGGTTTTGGGTTTTTCAACCCCAAAATTTAACAAAAAAATTTTAGGGGGGCTTTTGAAAAAAAAAACACCCCCCCGGGTTTAAGAACGCCTATACAAAAAAAGAGACAGCGGGGCAGAGTGAAAGGGTTTACGGAAAACAAGTTCCCATCTTTTTTGGGGGGTTTATTTCAGCCACGAAAAGTTCAAAAATTTTTTTAAAAAAAAATTTTTGGGTATTTAAAATCTCTAAAAAAAAACCCAAAAAAAAGGGACAAACCTACCTCCCACCTATGTTTGTTTTTTGTTTGTTTTTTTTTTTTTTTTTGTCCAGTTTGTTTAGCCAAAAGGGAAAGATACGAATAAGTCTCAGAATTGCCCCCCAAAAAAACCCCATTAATACGTTTTTGTCCAGAAAAATTATAAAAATTAAAAAAACTCTTTTGCTGTCCGCAGTACCCAGGCCCTTAAAAAATTTTGAAATTCATCCCTTCAAACACGGGAAAAACCTAGTAAAATAAATCCGATTACATAAACAAAATTTTTTTAAATTGATAAATATTTTTTAGGAGATTTTTTTATGCCACGGGTTTTTTAAATGGGATTTTAAAAATTTTGGGTTTTTTTTTTTTTAAAATTTTTTTTTTTTTTTTTTTTTTTTTTTTTTTTTTTTTAATTTTTCCAAGGGGGAACTCCCTTTTTTTTCTCAAATCCCTATCTTTTCAAATTTAAAAATAAAACTTATCCAATAAATGGAAAAAATGAAACCCCACTTAAAAACTAACTTATAATCCACTTGTATTATTATATTTTTATTAAATTTTTTTTAAAAACCACCCTAAGTACCTTAATCCTTTTTAAACAAACCCTAAACTAAATGTCAACCCCTCCCTCCCCTCTGCTCCCCCACTGCCCTGAAACACCTGTCAGCCCACACCCCACAGCAGAGGACGGGCCGGGGTTCCAATTTGTTGTGTTTCTCCCACCAGATTTCAGTCAAACACAACCCCTAAAAAATTGTATATAACGGGAAAAACTAAATGAAACCCCCCTCCTTCCCCCACCTCCGCACTGCCCCTAAACACCTTCATGCCCAAAACCCCCACAAAGACAACCGTTTCAGTTTTTTTGTGCTCTAAGCCCAGTTTTTTAGCTCAACACAATATGTAGATTTGAAAGATACATACATACCTAAAAAAATAAAATTTACCTAAATTTTCCTACCTAAAACAGTTTAACTTGGGGAAAAAATGATCTCAAGGGGGCCGGGAAATTTTTTTTTTTATATCCGATTTTTTCTTTAAAGACTTTTTTTTTTCCCCGTAACGATTTTAAATTTTTTTTTGAAAACCCGTTCCTCCCTATTTTCCCAAATTTTTTTTTTACTTGTATTCTTTTTTTTTTTTTGTTATAATAATATATTTTTTCCTATTGTATGTAACTCCCACAGTCTACAAACTCTTTCTCAAAATTTTTAATTTGCCCCTTTTTGCCGTTCTTCTGTGTTTTCCTTATCAGCTGGGTATGCATTCTTTTTAAATTTCTTCTTTTTTTTTGTTTTGTTAAATTGAAAAATTTTATTCACTTTCATTACTGGGCAATAAAAAAAGGGGGTTTTTTTTTGGATTACTCTTTTTTTAAAAAATTATATCGGTTAAAAAAGGGGTCCCAAATGTATTTTTTATGTTTTAAAGGGTTCCCACACTTTTTTGTATTATAATATTACCTTATTATTTTTAAAGGGAAGAAACCTTTTGTTTTTTCAAATTTGGGGGTTTTTAATAAAGCGAGTTTGATAGTAGGGAAAAATTTCATGGATCAAGATACTTTTTCGCAAGGGGTTTTTGTAAAAGTTATTCACACAATTAGTTGACATCATAATTTGGTATCACGGGATAAAAATTTTTTTTTATACATATGTCTCTTTAAAAACTACGTATGGGAAAATTTTTCAAACACATATATAACCCCAAACCTTTTAAAAGAAAGGGGACGGTTCGACTCGCCGCTTAGAGCAATAATCTTTCTGCATATTTTTTTGGTGAATTCTGTTGATGTACCAATACGCTGTCTTAAAAAAATAGGGGGGTCCCTCTTCATGCGAATGGGGGAATAATTGCGAACAAAATTTTGTTGTTTTTAAACTTTTCACCCTTGGGGGGGGGGGTTTCCCGCATACTAACAACTACAACATGTATAGAAAATATGCTTTATTTTTAAAGTCGGGGCCCCAAAAAAAGAAGCCCAAAACGTAAAAAATTTAAAGGGGTGGCATACAAAGCTACAACATAGTAAGAAAAGATGCTTTATTTTTTTCTGCGGGGCCCCCAAAAAGGGAAACCCATTACGCTAAAAATTTACGGGGTGGGATACACAACTACAACACGACAAAGCGTCAAAAGTTATTAACTTTAGTACTACTGTACTATTGGGAGTATAGTTTTACTTTTACAACACTGTTCAACTCGAAATAAAAAAGGCTGTGAAACTAATGGGATTTAATGCATAAAAAAAATCCCAAAATTGTAAAGGAAAATTTTAAAAACCCAACTTTATTTTTTCATAGTTACAAATAGACGACGCTGAACCACTCCCACAATCTGGGGCCCTATCAAACTATACATCACATATTCCCCCCCCCAATTTTGGGGGGGGCCCGGGGGTGGGCCAAAATGTCCCTTTTTTCCCCCCTCTCCCATCACCCCAAAAACCCCAACATAAAGCAAAAACCCAACCTTCCCGTTTCTTCACCCTCCAAACTCCACTTCTTTCTGTGCTGTATTTTTCCCCCTTTCAAATCCCATCATTCCATTGAAACTCCTTCCCCTTAACGGGTTTTTGCCGTTTTCCTCTTTTCCGGTTTTCCCCTTCGGTACATCAATCTTTCCTCGGGTTTTCGCCCAAACATCAATTTAAAAAGACTCCCCCCCCCCCTGTTTTTTTTACCTTCCTCCCCTGCATCACAATCTGCTGATCTTGAGATTGATTCCCCCCCCCCTCATCCATAGCTTTGAGATTTTTCTTGATAGTTTGCACAAATCTCTCCGCTTTTCCATTATGGGGGGGGGGAAAGGGGGGCCCGGGGTTTTTGGGGGGAAAATTTTGATTGTAAAAAATTTTCAAACTCAAAAATTTTTTAATTGGGGGCCGTTATCGATACACACAAAACAGGTAACCAAATTCGCAAACAATTTCCCCCTTTCTCTGATACAAAATCATAGTTTTTTTTTTGTGGGGTTTTAAAAACCCCCACCCACTTCGTATGGGCCCCAACAAAAAATAAAATACCACAAACCTTTCCCCCCGGGCCCCCTGCGAAGTCTTTTTTGAATTCGCCCCCAAAGGGGGGTTTTTTAGGTTTTCCCCCCAAGGGTTTGACTTTCTTTTGATGGCTCATTTTGTTTCATGAAAGCCTGTTTAAAAAGCTCGAAAAAAATTTCTTCAACCCTTTTCCATACTTTTCCCCTAACAATATTTCTATTTTAAAAACTTCATTTTTAAAATTTCCCCAATGGCCGACATGAATTCTTGTAACATGCTTCCCAATTTCCTGGAATCACTACCTCAAAACCTCTGAAACACAACCCCCTTTCAGGTGTACTCACTGTCCTCCACCCTTTTCCGCTTTTTAATACTCCCCCCGGGTAAACCCCCGTCCACAATGTTCCAAAACCCCCGCTCGTTCGTTTCCCCTTTTTTTTCAAATTTTAAAGTTATGCTGTTTAAAGATTATTGTTTGTCTGGAATTTTTAAAATCCGCCGTTGCGTTCGGGTCTGGCTCTCGTTGGGAACCAGAAAAAGAAATCAGCATTTCCCCCCCATCTGATTTTTGTTGTATTTAGGAGTACGAAACCTACAAAAAAAGCATAGTGAAACATTTTGGGGTTTTTGCCAAGTAGTAACATTTTCCAGGATTTAATATTTTTGGGGAGGGGGGTTTTTTTGTCCGTAACAACACAAATTTGCGCCCTACAAATACCGGAAAAAATTTTTAAACCCCCCTAATTCCCGTACTTCCCTGCAGGGGACTGTAACCCTTTTTTTCCCAAAACCCTTTAAACGAACGAGAAGCAAAGGGTATTGGGGGGTCATCCCTCATCATACCAGAACAAAAAAGCGCCAAGTCCCCAGGTGACGCGTCCGTGGCCACGTTACGAAAAGGGGGGGGTTGTAGTTTTACAATACTTTCATTTGAAACTGTTCTTTTTCTTCCTTTTTAAAAAAATTTTTTGGGACTGAAACATCCCAAGAAAAATTTTCCCCCTTATGCAGAAAATTTTTAGTGGATGTAAGGGTTTGATGCAGATTTTGGGGAAAAAACTTTTTTTAAAATTACAAGGCCAGAAAAAATTTCCTTAACTCAAACCCGTTCTGTGGTTTTTTTTTGCAAATTTTTTTTAGGATACCTTGTCCTGTGTTTTTTTGCGGCCGTCCCCTGTCCCAAAAAAAGTTCCCCCGGTACTTAGCCTTTTCGTAAGAAATTGCATTTGTTCTGTTAATTCCCCGGTCCTGTTTTTTCCCCCCAAAAATTCAAACACAGACCTATTTTTTTCAACACTCTCATGTGTTTTCCCCTTGTATAAAAAATGTCATCAAAGAGCATTGAAAAACCCCTATCCTTCAGGGGGGTTTTCCTAAACTTTTGCCAAAAACCCCCCAGCAACTTTAACCCCAAACATGAGTCTGTTTCTTTGTACAACCCTTGTTGTCCAAACATTGCATCATTTATTTCTTCGTCCATCTTTTATGAAGGGACCCCCTTTCAAGTCTAAAATTAAAAGAAAACCTCCCCCGTTCTTTGTGCAAAAAGTCTTTGATACGAGGGGAAAAGGATGTTAAAATCCTTTAAAACATTTGTTTAATGTTTTCCTTGTATCCCCACCCAAAATCGGGCACCCCGTTGGCTTGGGGGCGGTACAAAACCCGGGGTTCCCCACTTTTCCCCCTTTTCCCCACTTTTTGGGTTTTTTAAAACCCCCGCCTTCCAACCGTTTCCAACTCTTTTTTAATTTTTTTTTTCTTCGAATACGGCACTGGTCCCCGGGCATGTAAAATCGAGTCGCATCTGGGTTTTTAGTTGCCCAATGTCCTAGTTCATAGGTAGGTACCCCATTTTGTCCTTGAATATGTCCTCATAATTTTTCCGTAGGTCCTCCAGTCGTGTCACCTCAAACCCCCTTCATGGGTCCTAATCTCCGCCATTTTAGGTTTACTTCCGGATCCAATCACCCCCCAAAGATGGGGTCCACCGCGATTAATGAGATCACTTTTCCCACAACTGTTGGGGTTTTTGTAGGGAAATTTTACAAAAAACATACCTCTGGCTTGATACCTCACCAGTGTATCTTCATCTGGATGTTTTGTGTTTTAAGATTCTGTTGTTCAGGTTGAGCTGCTTGTAGTCCCCCGTACGCAATGGATGACAACGCCGCCCCCCCTGTCAATCTCCATGTGGATGGGGCCCCTGGGGGCCACTCCACCTTGATCATAAATTGTCACTCTTGGTGTTCCCGCAAAACTGTGTATTTCATACTGGGTTTTTACTGAGTCTGAGTGTTGCCAGTCCTCTTTTGGGTTTACTACATTGGGCCCTACGTTCCCCCAAATGGATGCCCAAAAACACTTTTCCAATGTGAAACCCCCTCTGTTACATTTTCTACAAAATTCATTTTTGAATTTTTCAAGTCTTGGCTCTATGGTTTGGATCCCCACATCTGTAGCATTTACCTCTCAAAACTACTGGGTTTGGGGTTTTTTTCCCTTGGGATGTAGGTCTGTTCTGTTCCTATGTTCGTATCTCATAGGGTTACTTTTCAGTTTACTGTTGTAGGTAACTGTTCAGTCCCGCACTTGTCACCTTAGTCCCCGTTCATGTGTTCGTTCTCCCCGCTTTGACATCTCAATGCTCATGGCCATGTTCACACATCCTTTAATTCTTGGTGTTCTTGTCCTGTGGGGAGTCGTGTCCGGATATCTGGGCCCACGCAGTCCTCTGATAACGGAAAGGTTTTTAGGAACGCATCCGCCGGCAGTGCTCACATCGTTCACATTTGAACTCGCATACTTGGACATTTTCTTAGTTCTTTTGAAAACTGAAAAAACAGACTCATTAGTTTCCCTTGCGTTCTGTTGATAAATTTTGGGTTCTGCAAGGCCCAAGTACTATTTTTAGGACCCAAATATTCCTGCAATGACCCTACAGTTCGTCATAGTTTTTCTCTAGAGGATTTTCAGGTGTGTAAATATCGTACAATCTCTCATGTAGCTGGGGGGTTTAGAGCAGGGTAACAGAGTGAAAAACTTTTGCTTGTTGTGGGAAAAACCCCTTTTTCAGAAACATAAATGTTTCTAGCCGCTTCAAAAAATTTGGGCGAAACTCCCTCTTCCTGATACAAAAACAAAACTGATGTTCGATGTCGTGCTTTAAGGCCTGAGTTGTGATGTACTTTTCTCTGTATTTAATAGGTTCTTCCTGAGTTTAGAAATGTTCACAATCATCCCCTTTTAATTTGTTCGTGCAGGGCAAACCTGTAGTCCCGTTCCTCTTCCAGCTCCTCCTCCTGCAACATTCCGTCCAATATGTCCTGAATCGCTTCAAACTGCTTTCTGAGGTCTCAAATGTTCCCTCGAAACGTGTCCAACTCCTCTCTAATAGTTTCCCCCGTCAACTTCCCACTTGTCCTTGTCAGCTTCGACTTCACCGTCCCTCTGTTTTTTCCTCCACTCTTCAACATCTTTTTCCGTCGCTTTTTTTCACCTCTGTCGCCACTTGATATGTATTTAGTATGCATAAAAACTCAAACTTTGGGAAAAAGGAAAAAATTTAAAAAACGAATTTTTTCCCCTTTCCCCAATTTTTTAAAAGAATGACTGCTGACACTCAAAAACAATCGGGCCAGTATAAATTTTTGATATCTATAAAAATTTTTCCCCATCTTTGAAAATATAAAAGAAAGAAAAAATAAAGTAAAAAAAATAATTTTTTTTTTTATTTTGTGACCCTTACATGAATAATAGGTCCCGGGGGTACTTTTTTTTAAAACCCTTATTTCTAATAAAATATACATACCTACGTGATAACACGGGGGGGTTTTTGTTCGGGCTAGCACCTTTCCCAAAAGTTTTTTTCCCAAAGGGGCCCCCATACTTATTTTTTTAAAAAAAATTTTTAAAAGCCCCGGGAAAAAAAAATTTTAAAAAATGCAAAAAAGGGGGGGTCGTAAAACCCCTTTTTAAATAAAATTTATCAGTTTTTTTAAACCAAACCCCCCTCCTCTCCCTTCCCCCCAAATTCCCCCCTTTTTTTTTTCTACTCTCTCTTTTCTCTCTCTCTCTCCCCCCTTTTCTTTTCTCCCCCCTCTCTCCCCTCTTTTTTCCCCCCTCTTTCTCTCTCTCTCTCCTTACCTCTCCCAATTCCCCATCACAAAACCCCGCTGCTAAAAAAAAGGGGGGCCCCCAAAAAAACACGGGAGAGCACTTGCCGCATCTTGTGGACGCAAATTTTAAACAAAGCTGAGAAAAAAAGATTTTCATCAGCACCAAACTTTCCCCAAAAAAACATTATTACCCCTTGGGGAAAATAGTGACAACCCCCCCCTTTTAAAAACCCCCCCCGTGATTTTAAAGGCGCTTTTAAAACCCCCTGTGAGCCCCCGGCCCCCTTATAAACAGAGTGTAAAAAACACAATCATTCAAAAAAATTTTTTAACTAAAAGCAGTACAGGACAGAGAACAAGTAAAACACAAAGAGCCATCGTTTTTTTGAATGCCCCCGTTTAAAACCTTTTAGTCAGCTTGATAACTGAGCGCATCTACAGCAACATTCAAAATACATTATAACTCATGCAGCACAAAAGGGGGGGGAGAGAAAAGGGGGGCCCCACGAGCCATTTTTATTTGAAAGCCGCTTTACGCCCCTTTATCGCTTCATATTTTAATGAAAATATTCCACCCGGGGGTTTTTCTTTTTAAAAACCCCCGGGAAAAAACCTTTTTTAAATTTTTTAATTTAAATTTTAAAATTTTTAAAATTTGGTTTTAAATTTTTTTTTACCCCCGGTGTCAACAAAGAAAATTTTGTTTTCATCATAAAAATAAAAAGGGGGGGGTCACGTAAAAGAGGGGGGGCCAACATGGGGGAAAGACACAGCATTTTCCACCCCCCAAAAACAAGTGGGGCAATAATTGAAAAAGGGCCCCCAAACTAACCCAAAAGTTTTAGTCCTACTCCCTTTTTTTTACCCCCCCGCCAGTTTTTCGTATTACCCTTTTTCTTAACTTCCCCAAAAAAAAAAAAAAAAAAAAAAAAAAAAAAAAATGGGGGGCCCCTTTCTCCCCTCCAAAACCCCAAAACCCCCCCTCCTGCCTCCACCCATATCGCATTATTTTTCCCTTTTTTTTTCCCCCTCCCCCCCCCCGCAACCCCACCGAGGGGTTTTTCTCCCTCTATCACCCCCCCTGCAAACCTCCACTGATTTTTAAACCCCCCCAGCCCGGGGGGGCCCAATTTCTATCAAATTGCCCCTTAATCTTAAAAAGGAAAACCCCTTTTTCCCAAACCGGACGTAAAGGGGGTTCCCCATGGGAAAAAAAAAAAAAAAACTTTATAATAAAAATTTTAAAAATATTCCCTAATACCCCAATAATAATAATAAAATCAACCCCCTCTTTAAAAAAGAGAAAAAAGGGGGGACTCGAACATTGAGGGAGAGAAAAAAAATTTTGAAGCCTAATTTTGGGGGAAAAGGGGGACATGTCTTATGATGACATGAGAAATGTTTGACACTAAAGAAAAAATAAAAAAAATTTGGGAATTCTTAAGAAATAAAAAAATTTTTTAAATTTATTTCCCCTTTTTTTTGAATTTTTAACGAGTATTTTCAACATTAAAAGGTAATAAAAGAAAAGGATATACGAAAAAAAAAAAACGCTATCAAAAAAAAAATTTTTGCGCTATCAAACCAAAAAATTTTTTTAATTCCCCCAAAAGGGGTGTGGAGTAACAAAACAGCAAATAAAGTACTTTTCCCTCCCCCCCTATTTTTTGGGGAAAAATTCCCTATTTTCATCATTTTTCTCGAAATATTGCATATTAAAAATTAAAAAATTTTTTTAAAACATTTTTTTTTTGTCCTTTAAAAAAAATTTTTGGGGAGGTTTAACAAAAAAAAAACGGTTCGGGTTTTCGCGGCCCCAAAAAAAAAGGGGGGGTTTTGGGGAAAAATTTTAATGTTGGTAATTTTTTTGGTTTTTTCCCCACCCTTTTGGGGGGGGGGGTTTTAAAACCCCAAAACCCCAAAAAACTATTTAAAATTTTGGGAAATTTCAATTTTTTTTTTTTGGGGACGTCACTGTCAACTGTCAAAACCATAACGAAGGTTTTATCCCCCGGGGGCTAAAAATTTTTAAAAAAACCATTTTTTTTGGGAAACCCCTCACCCACCCTGATTTTTCCCCCTTTTTTAAAAGTCTAGCCTCCTACATTGCTTAACTTCATGACAATAAAACTTTTTTTTTTTCAACTTGCCCCGACGCTGTTTTCAAAAAATTTTTTTAAATTTTTTTTTAAAAACTAAAAGGGGGATTCAACAAAAAATTTTACACAGCTTTAAAAAAAAAAGGGAATTTTTTTATCAGAAAAAAAATAAAACCCCCAAAAAAATTAATTTTTACCCCCCCTTTTCCCTCAAAAAAAACCCTTTATGGGGAAAAAATTTTTTCAAAAAAACATTAATTTTGAAAATTTTTTTATGAAAAAAAATTTTACGTTGCATTTTTTTAAAAAATTTTTTTCATACGGGGGGGGCTGTTATTCTTGCCCAGCCTTGAGAAAAAAACTACTTTTACAAAAAAAAAATTTTTGAGTTTTTTTTCCCTTCCACGTTTAAAAATTTTTTAAAAATTTCCCCCAGTTCTTTTAAAAATTTTCTTTTTTAAAAGTATAATTTTTTTTTTGTGAAATAATAATACAAATAAAAAAAACCCCACCCCTTATCGTAAAAAAAAACGTAGACTGGTTGATATTTTTTTGAAAACTCGGGAATTAAATTAAAACCCCCTTAAAAAAAGGCTTTGTTTTCATAAATAGGGGTTTTGCATTCGAAAAGGAGAACAAAATTTTTAAAATTTTTTTATTTTTTTTTAAAAACCCAATAGTTCTGTTTTTTTCCCCCCCTTTTCCCCCCCCTTTTTTTTCTTTTCTTCCTCTTCCCCCTTTTTCCCCCTCCTCCTTCCTTCTCCTCCTCTTTTTCCCCCCTTTTTTTTTCTCTACCTACTTTTTTTCCCCCCCCCTTCTCCTCCTCCTCTTTTTTCTTTTTCTTCCCTTTCCCCTTCCTACTTTTCTTCCTCCCTTTTTCTCCTTTTTCCCCCCAATTTTTTTCCCCCCCTTTTTTTCCCTTTTTTTAAAAAAAATTAAAAACCTTTCCCCCTTTTTTTAATTCTTTTTCCCCCCTCCTCCATTTAAAACCCCCTTTTTTATCCTCCCCCCTTTTTCTTCCCCCCCCCTATGCCCCCCTTTTTCCCCTCTCCCCTTTTTATCCTCTCCTTTTTTTTTTTTCCCCCCCATTCTTTTTTTCCCCTTTTTTTCTTTTTTCCCCCTTTTTTTTTTCCCCCTTTCTGTAACTTTTCCCAAAATTTTTTCCCCCCCTTTTCCCCTTTTTTTTTCTTTCTTTTTTTCCCACCCCCCCTTTTTTTTTCCCCCTTTTTTTACCTCTTTTCCTCTCGGGCCCCCTTTTAAAAAAAACATAAAGTCCCCGGGGGGTTTTTTTTTTCAAAATAAATTTATCACGGGGCAGCCTCCTTTTGGGAAAAGCGGGGAAAAACTCCGGGAAATTTGGGGAAAGGTACACTTTCATACTGTACAAAAATAGTGATACTACTATTCCCCTTTTAAACCCCGCATATAAAAATTTTCCCTTTTTAAATTATAGAAAATTTTATACGGGGGCCCATTAAAAACAAACTTTTTTAAAAAATCTCAAAAAACAAAAACAATAAAAAAAAAACCCGTCCGATGATCATTTTCAAAAATTCAAAAAAGGGAAAAAACCCTTTAAACGCCCCTTTAAAAAAACTGTCACTCCAATAAAAGACCCCCCTTTTTCAGCTATAAAAATTTTATTTCTAAAAAAAAATTTCTATCTCTAATAGAAAATTTTTAAAGTTTTTTTTTGGGGGGAGGGGAAACCCAAGCCTCTTTAAAATTTTTGGGGTAGCGCGCTTTTCTAAGAGCCTCCTGTATTTTCAAATTTTTCCAAAATTTCTTTAAAATTTTTTTTTACCCCTTGGTAATGCCCCCCACTTTTTTGTTACTCATACAAAAAACGTTTTTTTTTTTTTTTTTTTCCCTCACGAAGTTTTGTTTTGGCCCCCGAATTTTTCTTGAAAAAAATTTAATGTCTCGTTTACGGGGGGGCCCCCCTTACCCCCAAAAAAACAACACTCTGAATACATATTGAATATTCAATGGGGGGATGGCTAAAAAAAAATTTTTGGGAACCCCTTTTGAAAGTGAAAAAAATTATGCTCCCATCTCTAGGCCCCGGGGCAATAAATTTGGGGCATACCGCGGGGTGCCTCAAAAAAGGGGCCCCAACAAAAAATTTTTCCCCTTGGAAAAGTTTTTTTTTTATTTAAAAACAGAAGATTTTAAAATTTTTTAATGCCCCTCTGGGGGGTTTTTCCCTTTTTATTTCGCCTTATTAATGTTTTTTTTAGTGGTTGCGAAAAAATAAAAAAAAAATCATCAACTTTTAGCCCTTTTTTATTTCTGAGGTGTTCCCCTCCCCCCTCTCTTTTCTCTCTCCCCCTCCCTCTCTTTTTTCCCCCCCCCCCCCCTCCCCCCTTTTCCCCCCCCAATTTTTCCCCCACTCCCTCCCTCCCTTTTTCCCTCCCCCCCTTCCCCCACTCCCCTTTTTTTTCTGGGGTTTTTTCCAAAAAATTTTTGGGGGGAATTAAAGATTTTTTCGTAATACCTCTGGGGCTAAGTCTGGTTTTTTTTTTTGGTTTTGGTTTTCCCCTTAAAAAGGGGAAAAACTAATGCTAATTCATTACTTGAAAAAAAACGATTTGAAAATTAAAAATTTCGTTCCCCCCTTTTGGCTTTTTTTAAATAAAATAAAGATACACACCAATAATACTTTGAATTTTTTTGTAAAATAGTAAAAAGACAAAATTATTTTTTTTTTTTTGGGGGAAAAAAAGATAAAATCAACAATTTTAATTGGGGTTCCCCAAGTGTCGGTTTTCCCTATTTACCCAAAACCAACCCCCTGACTTAGGCTTTTAAGGGGTTTTAAAAAAAAAAATCAAAAACCCCATTAATTTTACTTTTTAAAAACTAACCTTTTTTAAATTTGGGGCCCAAAAAAAACCTAAAAGTAAAACGTCTATACAAATCAAAACTTTTCCAGTGACATAAACTTTTTAACGATCATCAAAATTTTAATTTTTTTTAACTTTTAAATTTTTAATGCTTTTTTTTCCCCCTTTCCCGTTTTTTCCCGCCCCAATTTTGGGGAAAACCAAAGTCTTTTCCTCTATAAGAGCAGTAAAATTTTTAAAAAACCTTTTTCCCCTCCCCCCCTTTCCTTCTTTTCCCCCCCCCCCTTTTTCCCCCCCCTCTCCCCCTCTTTTTCTCTCCTCTCCTCCCTCTTTCTTTTGTTTTAATTCTGCTTTTTTAAAAAACCAAAAAATCCGCAAAAAAGCAACAAAATAATATTTCCCCCATTTTTCTTTTCCCCCACTCACTTGAAAACCCTTTTAAAAAAATATTTTTTTCTTCATCTGAACCACTCTCTTTTCCTTCTCTCTATCCTTTTTCCCCCCCCTCATTTCCCCCCCCCTCCTTCTCCCCCCCCCCCCCCCCCTCCCCTTATAAACCCCTGGCAAAAACCCCCCCGTATTGAATCGAATCGAACCGGGGACAAAACACAACACAATAAAAATCATGGGGATTTCAAGACCTTTTTTCAACCATAAAAAAACGTATAATCTCTTAAAAATCTGCACAACTCCCTCTCCGGCTCCCACCTCCTTTTTGGGCTCCCTCCCCCCCCTCTTTCTCCCTTTTTTTTTTCCCAAATACCCCTCTCTGGCTCCTCCCCAAACCTCACTGCCCCTTTCCCCCCTCTTTTTTTTTCCTCCCCCCTTTTCTTTAAACCCCTTCCTTTTTCTTTAAAAACTCCCCCTCTCTCTCTCTCTCCTCCCCCTTTTTTTTTTTCAAAACCCTTTTCCCCTTCTTGCCAATTTTTTCCTCTTTTTTTTCTCTTTTCCCTCTTTCCCTCCTTCTCCCCTATTGCCCCCCTCCACCACTTTTCCTTACATCCTCCCCTTTTTCCCCCTCTTTCTAATCCACTATCACTTTTCCCCCTTTCCCTTTCTTTTTTCATTCCAAAAACCTTTTTTATTCCCCACCCAAAATTTTTACCTTTTTTTTTTCCTTTTTTCCTTTCTCCTTTTTTTATCTCGCCCCCCCCCCTTTTTCCCCTCTCCCTCTCTTCTCTCCCCTCCCTCTATCCCCTCCCCCCCCTCTCCCCCCCTTCCGTCAGTTTTTAAAAAAGACCAAATTCTCATTTAAAAGAAGAACATTCAAAACATTTAAAATTTTTTTAATTCCAAACGATTTTTTCCTCCTTTCCCCCCCCCCCTTTCCCCCCCCCCCCAATTTTTTTATTCCCCCATTTTATTTTTAGTTTTTTTTTTTAAAATTTTTAAAAATTTTTTTAATTTTCCCCTCTCCATCCCTCCATCTTCTCCCCCCTCCCCTTTTTCCCCCGTTCACCCCCGGGGAAAGTGGGGGTAATTTTTTCGTAATTCGAAAAAAAAAAAAGGGGAATTTAAAATTTCTTCTTCTGAAAATAACGATGTCTTTTTTTTTTTTTCCCTCTTTTTTTTCCTGCTCATTTCATCTCTTTTTTTTCCCTCTTATCTCTCCTCTCTCTTCCCCTTTTTTTAATCTCTTCCTATTTAAAACTTTAAAAACCCCCTCCCTTTTTTCCCATAACCTTCTTGAAATCTTTCTCCGATGGGGTTTTTTTTAAAAGGGCCCCAAATAATCCAAAGGGGCTTTAAAAAAATAATTTAATGACGCAAATAAATTTAATTTTTAATAAAGGCTTAAAAAAGATTTTTTTAAAAAAAGACACGAATAAAACTTCCAAAAAAATTTAAAATTTTAAAAAAAAGCAATTGTTTGACACTGAATTCGTTTGTTTAAAAAAATATTTTTTCCCCCCAATTTTTTAACAAAAAAATTTAACTTTTTTTATTTCGTTTTTTTTATTTAAAATTTTTAAACCCCCATATTTGTATTATTTTTTAACCTTGGGTTTTTTTTTTTCCTTTTTAAAATGATTTAATGAACAAAATTTTTTTTAAAAAACAGCATACATCAAAAAGAGATCTCTAATAAAAAAATGTCAGGCCTTTATTACTAAACCTTTTTTAAAATTCCCCTGTATTTTTTAAATTAATTTTATTTAAAAAAAACTGTTTTTTTTTTTTTAAAACAAAGCAAAGGGAAAAATTAAAAAAAAGGGGAAAAAAAAAAACCTCTCTCAAGTAATGATCTAATGGGGGGGGAAATTTTTTGGGGAGGACATACACTTCCCCCCTTTACCTTTTGGAGGGGGAAAAGGAGGGGGGGGGGGGGGGTTTTTTGCGAGTCCTCATTTTTTCCTCTTCCTTTTAGGGAGGGGGGGGAGGGGGGAGGGGAGGGGGGTGAGAGAAAATTTTTGTTCAGGAGGGGCGTTCTCGGTTATTCTCTAAAAACATGGGGGTGTACGAGAGAGAGAGAGAATATGGGGGGGGGGGGCCCAAGAGTCCCTTCCTTGTATATGTAAGCGAGGTGTTTGTAGAGAGAGAGAAGAAGGAGAGAGAAGAGGAGAGGGAAAGAAGAGAAGAGAGAGAAAGAGAGAGAGAGAGATATGGGGGAAAAAGAAAAAAGAAAAAGGTTTAAAAAAAATTAAAAATTACGGAAAAAATTTGAAAGGGGGAAAAAAAAAAAAAAAAAAAAAAAAAAAAATAAAAAAAAAAAAAAAAAAAATTTAAAAAAAAAAAAAAAAAAAAAAAAAAAAAAAAAAAAAAAAAAAAACCCCCTTTTGGAGTAACCACAAAAACCAACCTTTTTTTAAATTTTTATTTTAAAAGTTGTTTTGCAGCCCTAATTTTTCCCTCAACACGAACGGGGGGTAAGGTGCCCCCTTATCTAAAAAAATTAAAATTTTTCCCGGGGACCCGGTACTTTTTCCAAGGGAAAAAATATCTTTTTACAAATTAAAACGGGGGTCCCACCAAAATTGGACACCTCAAATTACCCCGGCCCCGGGAAAAATTTTTTTAAAAAAAAAAAAATCCTGGGGGCCTTTTCCCCAAATTTTGGGGTTTTAAAATCATAAATTTTTTTTTTTTACAGGGTTTTCAAAAGTCAAAAATTGGGGGTGTCAACTTTGGGTTTTTTTAAAAGGATTAAAACCCGAATTTTTTTTTTTTAATTTTACTTCTAAATATTTTTTTAGTACTTTTTTAAAAAAATTTTTTTTCTTTTTGGGGGTTTTTTTTTTGCCAAAAATTTTTTTTCAAAAAACTCGAATAACCAAGTTCTTTTTTAAATTTTTTTGATAACAAGAATAGAATGTTTGGGAAAAAAATACACCAATTTTTTAATTTTTGGGATCAAAAAAATTTTTACAGGGGGTTCACAAGTGAAAAAAAACTTTTTTTTTTTATTACCAAGTTTTTTCAATTTTTTAAATTGGGGTTAATAATTCTCGCCAATTTTTTCACTTTTTTTTTTTATTTATTTGGGGAAAAAAAAAACAAAAAATTTTTTACAGGGTGAACAAAATATTTTTTTAACCCCCCCTGTATATGGGCAGCAAAAAAACGTAAAATTAAATAGAAAACTAAATATCCCAAAAAAAAATTCGTTTTTTTTCTGACATTAAAAATTTGGTTTTTTAACAAAAATTGTCGAAAAACCCCCTGTAGATATTTTTTAAAAAAATCAGGGGGGAAAATCAAAATTTTTTAAAAAAAATTCAAAAAAAATTTTAAACGGGGGGGAAAAAAAGGAAAAACACGTTTTGGGGAATTTTTTAATTTGGGGGTCCCCACAAAAAATTTTAAAACCCCGAAAAAAAAAGAATTGGGGAAACAAAAATTAAAAAAAAGGGTTTTTTAAAATTTTATTTTTTTTTAAAAATTTGGACCCTCTTTAAAATTTTTTCAATTTCGACTACCCGTATGATTTAAGAAAAAATCTACAGGGGGTCCATGCGACAAAAAGGGGGTTAAAAACACCATAAAACCTTTTTTTAAAATCATTAAAAACAAAAATTTTCCCCCTTTCACAGTTTCTTTTCCCCCCCCAAAATTTTAAATTTTTCGTCTCTTGACTAAAAAAAAAAGGGGTTTTCAAAATATTATTCCCCTTTAAAAATTTTTTGGGTTTTTTCGATTAATAAAAAAATTGGGGAAAATTACCCAGAATTTTTAATCCTAAAAAAAAAATTTTAAAAATTGGGAAAAAAAAAAAATAAAATTTTATTTCCCCTTGTAAAACCCCCCTGTAAAATTTTTTTTATGCCAAAAAGTGCGGGGTATTCTTACACAATCACTTTCATTTTGTATCGAAAAAATTAAAAAAAATTGATTTTTTCGAATTAGAAAAAAAATTTGGGGGTAAAAAAAAAACCCCCCTGTAGGGAAAATTTTTGTTTAAAAAAGTACTCAAAAACTTTTTAAAAATAAAATATAAATTTTAAAAATTGGGGAAACCCCCTTTTAAAAATAAAAATTTTTAAACACTCAATTTCTGACTTTTAAAAAACCACCCTTTAAAAAAAAAAAATTCATGACAAAAACCGAAAAAATTTTGGGAACAGTACCCTAGGATTTTTTTTTTTCCCCAAAAACTCTTTGGGGGCCCCAAAAAAATTTTAAAAGGTGTCCAATTTTGGGGGGGCCACCCTTATTTTTTCCCCATAAAAAAAACTTTTTTCCAAATTTTTTTTTTTTTTTTTTGGGCCCGGGGGTTTCGAACTTGGAACCCCCCCAAAAACGGAAATCGGGGTATTTTCCAAAAGGGGAGCTAGGTACTAATTTCCCTTTTTAACCCCACCTTTTTTTTTGTTTTACATTTTTTTGTGGTCAAATCCTTACTTGGCGATAGAATTTGGGGGGGGCCATTCCAAAAATCTCAAAAACCTTTTGGAAAATAGAATTTTGTTGGGGTTACTTTGTGCAGTTTTAAAACCTTTTTTGGTTTTTTTTTAAAGGGGACAGAAAGGAGCCGGACATTGGACTGGGCTTCCCCCAAAATAACCCCCCAAAACCAAAACCGTTTTTGGGGTTAAAACAATACTATCTCGGGGACGGGGAATTTAAAATTATTATGTTTTTAAAATACCCCTTTTTTGACTAAAAAGGAAAAAAAAAACCAACATTTTTTCCCGGGGGCCAAACCCCTTTAAAAAAAACCAAAACCCACCTGAGGGGGCTGGGACCAATTCCTCAGTTAAAATTTCCCCGAAATGATCATTAAAAACTGAATGGTTAAGTGTTAAAGGGGAATTAAAAAATTTTTAAAGGGGGGATGTTCTCGTTACACGGGGGCAGACTGTTTTCACTAATTTTTTAAAATTCCAAGGCATCTTTTAATGGGGACTCCCCATTTTGCTTCTCCCCTTTCCCCCCCATTAAATCCTCTCTCTCCCCCCCTCTCTTTCTCTCTCACTCTCACCCCCCAGTGTTCTCTCTCTCATCCTTTTTTCCCCCCTTTTAAACTTTTAAATCTCCTTTACACGGGGACAGGGAAAATTTTTAGTAAGGATGTTATTGTTTTTCGTAGGATGTATTGATTTTTTGACCTTTAGTAGAAACTATACATTTGATTTTTTAAAAAATTTTGAGACTTGACTTTTTTTTTATTTTTTATATTTAAAATTTAAATTTTACATATATGTACAAAAACAAATAATTTCAAATTAAAATACAAAAATAAGAAACAAAAAATAAATAATTTTATAAAAAAATTTTTAAAAAAAAAAAAAACTTTTAAATTTTTTTCTGAAAAAAATTTTGAATAGTCGGGGGTTTTTTTTTTTTAATTTTTTCCAAAAAACTAAAAAGGCCCAAAAAATTTTTTTCTCCCCCCCCCCATACTTTTTAAAAAGGTTTTTTTATTTGAATAAAAACCCTTTTAAAAAGCATTATCCACTGAAAATTTTTATTTGAAATTTTCATATTTTTTCAAATTTAAATTTTTTAAAAAGGGGCCGTAAGGGTTTACAAGTGGTCTTACTCTTCTTTTTTAAAAAAGAAAAAAAGGCTCTGGGAAAATCCTTTTAAAATTTTAGGATCCCCCTTTAAAAATTTAAACAAAACCCCGTAAAACCCTTTTTCCCCTACATGAGGTTTTTAAGTATTATTAATTTTTTGCTTTTTACTTTTTGATTTGCAACCAAAGAATTAGCTCATTAAGATACTGGGGGACCCCTCGAACGCCCAAACCCAAAGGGGACGGGTCAAAGTGTCTAAAAGAACCCCTTTTCTTTTTATTATACCTACCCCCACCGTTTTTTTAACCCGGGGAAAAAGAAGAAAACATGGATTTTATGAATTCGAGACCCCCAGAAAATTTTTTTTTTTTTGGGGGGACTCCTTTGTCAACAAAGGTTTTTTCAGACTAAATTTTTGGGTTCCGTTACCGGGGTAAAAATTTTTGGGATTTTTGGTTGGGGAAATTTTTGCGGGGGTTAACCGGGCCCCCGGGTGGGGCAAAAATTTTAACCTAACCTAACCCCCCCCCCCCAACCACCCCCACACGACAAACTGAAGTCAGTGATCTACCCCTCAATCTCACCAGTTAACTTACCAACCCAAAAACCAATTTTCAAAATTCCCAAAAAAAAAAATTTTATTAAAAGCTTTTAATTTCCAAAAAGACAAAAATTTTTTTTTCATTTATAAAAAAACCCTTTTTGGGGGGTAAAAAAATTAAAACGGGGAGTTCGTTTTTGGGAAACCCTTTTTTAAATGGGGGAAAGGGGCAGGGAAAAAAGTTAAAATTTGGGGGTTTTTTAGTATGAAAGGGCCCAAATTTGGTGGATTTTTGTAACCCCCCCGATACTCGCTCGAAAAGGCCGGGGAAAGGCCCCCGGGTTTGAACCCCAGAACCGAAGAAAAATTTTCCCCCTTGGGGGAAAAATTTTTTTTTTTAAGGGGATATAATAATAACTCTTTTTTAGTGGAAGGTAACAACCACCAAGGTTTTTAAAAACCCCCAAGCATTTTCTACCACCTATCCCTCAGATTTTTTAAGGTTTAAAATAACACTCAAAATGGAAGGAAAAAAACCCGGGGGTTAAAAAAATTTTCCCCCCCCTGACCCCCAAATTTTTTTTTTTGGTTTTGGCCCCCAAAATTTTAAAGGGAAAAAAATATCACTGGTGGGATTAAACCCCAAAAAGGTTTTCCCCACGCAAAATGGATTACCAGCCCCGCTTAACCCTTTAAAATACCAGTGCACTACAGAAATTTTTTAAGCCTCAGCCTCGGGGAGTAATAATTTTTAATTTTTCCAAGTCACATGTGAAAAAATAGAGAGAAAGGGGCCCCCCCTTTTTTTTATCTCTACCTAACTCTATTTCGCACTCTTTTTTTCTTTCTTTTCCCCTCCCTTTCTGTCTTTCTTTTTTTCCAATTAAAACCCTTTTTTCCCCCCCCTTTTTTTTCCCCCCAATTTTTCCCCCTCTTTCCCCCTCCCCCCCCTTTAACAAAACCCCAGTCCCCCCGACAGGGAAAATTTGGGAAAAAAGGGAAATTGCCAACAAAAAAAAAAAATCGACTTTTTTTTTTTTTCATCATTGAAAAGAGTCTAGAAAAGGGGGGGGGGAATTTTTTAAAGGGGGGGCAAAGGAGGGGGGATAAAAGAGAGAGAAAATTTTGGATAAAAAAAAAAAAAAAAAAAGGGAAAAAACAAGAAAAGGGGGGGGGAAAGGGGTTTCAGATAAAAAGTGGAATAAAGAAGAATGGAGAGTAGGTGTTGAGGAAAAAAGGGAGAGAAAAAAAAGGGGGAAAAAAGGGGAAAAAAAAAGAGAGGAGAGAAGAGAAGAAAAAAGGGAAAGAAAAAAGGGGAAACCCCTCTAAAGCTGAGCTAAAAAACCTTTTTATACGTTGCCCCAAAAGGGGCCTCGAGCTTAACATGAAAAAATTCAGCCTTTTTTTTTTTAAACCCAAAGTGGAAAAAAAGCAGATTTTGGGGGGAAAAAGAAAAAGAAGTGGAAAGCAATGGATAAGGAAGGGGGGTTGGGGGGAGCGAGAAGAAGTGAGGAGAAAGGGGATGGGGGGGAAGGGTTGGGGGGTTGGGGGGGGGGGAGAAGAAGGGTTTTGGTTTTTACTTTTAAATTTGGATGCGAATCAAAAAAAACGGCAGATTTTTCCCTTTTAAAATGCCTTCACCCCCCTCTCCAATTTTTTCCTTGTCCCCTTTTCCTCATCGCCTTTTTTCTTTTTTCCCCCTTTCACCTCCACCTCTTCAAACTGAAAAAATTCCCCCCCCTTATTGGGGGGAAAAACTCGAACTCGGGGGGAAAAAAAATTTTAGTATTTTTTTGTTTGAAAAAAAAAACTGTGGCGGAATACCAAGTAAAAAAAAAAAATTTAAAGTAATAAATTTTTCGAAATGTTTAGGGGCCCTCTTAGTAATGCTCCCCCTCCCCCCCAAGAAAAATTTTTTAAAATTTTAAAAATTATTCTATAAACAATGAGTAGACCACAGTCTGGCGGGGAAAAAATAAAACAGGGATTAAAACCACTTTTTTTTTTCCCCAGGGGTCCTTGTCAATTTTTTAGCCCCCTTTTAAAAAAACAGGGGAAAACGCAAAAATTTTTCCCCACGGGCCCCGCTCCAAAAGTTCACGATACCCCACCCTATGAAATAAAAATTTTTTTTTTGCTACTGCCCCAACCCAAAAATAAAAAAAAAAATTTTTAAACCAAAAGGGGCCCGGGGAAAGCATTTTTCGCGGAAAGTACTTAAAAAAAGCAAAAAGGGGAAATTTTTTCCCCAATTTTTTTTAAAATTTAAAATTTTTGTCTCCGTTTGCCCCCCCCACATTCGACAATGAAGTTAATTTAATTTAACAACCCGAAAAAATGAAGAACACAGAGGAAGAGAGGGGGATATAGAGAAAGGGGGAAAAAGAGAAATAAGGAGAGAATGAAAGATGGGATAAGGGGGAAGAGAAGTCTGCTTTCAGTAAAACAAAACATCTTTTATTATGCTTACGCTTTTTCTATGTATTTGGTCCTTTAGTTTTTAAAATTTCGAATTCATAAACAAAAAAACTTTTTTTTACGTTTTTTTAAAAGACTGTAAATTTAAAAAGTTTCTTTGGGGGAAATTTTAAATTTAAAAAAAAGAGTAAAAATTTTGGGTTAATTCCCCCGTTTCCAATTTTTAAAATAATCCAAAGGGGAATGTATGTCTTATTTTCCCTTTTGATTTTTTTCATGATAAAAGAAAATTTTTTTAAAAATTTTTTTTTTGGTCAGTTTTTTTCGTAATTTTTCGAGAATCGTTTGGGTTCAACGCGCGCCATCGACATTTTTTTTCGTTTGGGCATGAAAAAAAATTTTTGGGAAAAAGGGGGTAAAACCCAGGGAAAAAACCATGATCACTTTTTTTCTGAAAATGCTTCTGCAATTTTTTTACCCCATTCCCCCAAATTTTAAAAATAAAAAAAAAAAAACCAATTGAACGGCTTCATTAAAACCTCATTTTTTTAAAAAATTCCCCCCTTCAAAATAAAAAATTTCGTAAAATTTTTAATAAAAAAACACGATGGAGAATTTTAAAAATTTTTTAGTGCAAAACCCCTGGGATCTAAAAAAAGCTTTAAAACAATGAAAAATGGTTTTCTTTTTTGGGGAAAACAAATATTTTTTTTTTTTGAATTCAAAGTAAATTTTTTTCCAAGAGGCCATGAAAACCCATTTGGACCTCAACAAAAAACCCCAAAATTTTTTAATTTTTTCAACTTTTAAAAATTCCCCGGACCTGTTTTCGATTTTTCAGCCTTTTTAGAGGGGGAAAAAAATATCGGGGTTTTTTGAGATGTGTCACCCCCAAAATTTTGGTTGGGGCACTTTGGAAAATTCTGTGAGACCCCAAATGAAACTAAAAGGCACTGAAGTTTTTTAAAGATTTAAAGGGGGTTTAAAAAAAAACAGAACGTTACTATCATTTTCTTGAGAACTTCCTAAAAAAAACCCCCAAAAAATCATAAAAAATTTTAGACAATCAAAAGTCAAAAACAACTTTTAACTTCGTTTTTGTTGTTTTTTTTTTTTCCGTTGTTGTTCTTTTTGTTGTTTTTGAAAACTTTTCCCCTTTTCCTCCCGCAGCTACGTTTTTTCCTCATTTTTATTTACCCACCTGTCCCCATTTCCAATTGCAATTTTTTCTTTTTCCCCCAGACAGTTTTCCGGGGTTTTTTAATTAAAAATTTTAAAATTTAAAAGGGGGGAAAACTATTCCTGATGTTTGAAAAAAATTTTAAATTTCCCCCTAAAGTGCTTCGCTACTCGTAAGGGGACTGTCAACATGAATTTCTTATTTTAAGCTGATTTGACTTGAGATGTCAAAAGCTTTTAAAAAAGATTTTTTCAAAATTTTTCTATAAAAAAAATAATAACTATACATTTTCCCCAAACACCAAAATTTTACACGGGGGGAACCCCCCAAAATTACTTCTGGGGGCCCCCCGGAAAAAATACCGGCAAAATTTTCACCACCAAAAACACAACCTTTTTGGGTCTACATATTTTGGGCCCAATTTTTTTCCCCAAAAAAGGGGTTTGGGGCTAATTTTAAAAGGGGGAAAAAAAAAGGTGGGGAAAAAATTCTAGTATCATAACATTTGGGATTGGTACTACAACAGAACTTCATTTTCCAAAAACCCCCAAATCTTTGGGGACTGGGGGCCAAAAAAGAAGTAAAAAAAAAAACCCCCAATTTTTTTTTTGGAAAAAAACCAAAAATGAATTAAAAACCCCAATAAGAACTTTTAAAGCTATTCAAACTTTTACCCGGGGAACCTTCCTAAAAAAAATTATACGTTTTTTGACATTTTTTTTTATAATTAATTTTTTTTGGGGGAAAATTTTTTTTTTTCCCCAAAAAACTTTGGGTTTTTAAAAAAAAAAAGGTCGGGTTTCTCCGAGAAAACTTTTTTTTAAAATTTTTTGGGGAACCTTTTTTTAACTAATTTCGGGGTTTTTAAAATTTTTCCGTGTAAATTTATGACTTTCCCCACTTAGGGGATTTAAAAAAATTACTTTTTTCGTCCTTACGCCTTTTTTTTTCTCTCCTTTTTTTTGCCATTAAAATTCCCCGGGGACGGGGAAAATGGCCAAAAAAGCAATATTGAGTGCTTTTTCTTACCCTGGGGGTTTTTTAAAAATTTCCCCCTTTATCCCGAAAATCTTCACCACCAAAAACGAATTTTGTCCCCTTTTAAAACGGTTTTCTCACGTACTTTTCCCAAATAAATTGCCTTTTCCCAAAAAAAATGTTTTCTTTTTTGGGGGAATTGGGGGCCGGGGGCTTTTTTAATTTTTCCACTCGGGCAAATACCCCTTTAAAAAGAAATTTTGACTTTTACTATCATTTTACATTTTAATTCACCATTTTTCCTATAATTCATATAAAAGGGGGGACCAAAAAAAAAATTTTTTACCCCCTTAAATTTTGGAGATTACGGGGGACATTTCCAGCCCGGGGCCCCCAAAATTTTCCTTTTTTTCGGATTTTCCTTTTAAAAAAGCACCAAAAAATTTTTTGCAACTTTTTTTAAAAAAAACCACTTTTTCTTATTTTTTAGGGAAACTTTTTTTCCCCCTTAAAAAAAGTTTTTCTGAAAAAAATTTTGCAGAAAGCCAATTAAAAAAATTTTTAAAGTTTTTTGTTAAAACTACTTTGGTTTTTTTTTTGGGGTTTTGGTTTTTTATTTTTTTTTACACTTAAAAAAAAAAAACAAAAAGAAAAAACTTTTTTTTTACATAAAAAAATCCCACATTTTTCCAACAAATTTTGGCAAAAAAACACGGGGAATTTTTTAAAAGTTTTTGGGGGGCCCCCCCCAGGATATAAAAAATAATTTTAAAAATTTTTTATCACGTGATCTTTTTTGGGGAAAAACCCCTTTGGGGGTTTTTCCAAAAAAAACATCCAAAAAAACCCAAAAAATTTTCCCCGCTGGAAACTGGGAAGGGCCCCCTTGTTAAAATTTTTCCAAAAAATTTTTTTTCTTTCCTTTTTTTTTAAAAACCCCGGGGTCACATGGGGCCCCATTAGCCTTTTTTGGAAAAAACAAAAAAATAAAATTTTGTCTTTTTAGATTGTCAGTGGTGTTTTCCCCAAAAGTTGGGGGTGCTAAGATGGGGTTGTCGCATACCGAGGGGTTCCCCAAATTTCGCGGTAATATTTTTTTTAAAATATTAAAAAAAATCTGAGGGGTATTTTTTTACCGAACCTGACCTGTTTTTAACAGCAACAACTTAGGGTTTTTTTTTTGGGGAATCCCAAAACCGGGAAATTTGAGTTATATCAGATACTATTGGTATCACAATACACATTATTATTTTTCCCATGTAAGCCCCTAGAGCTGCCTTGATAATGTAAGGTGGTTTTTTCTTAGCTTCCCTACGAAGAAAAAAAAAACTAGATTTTCCTAACGAAAATAGAGTTTATAAAGAAGCCAAGGTAAAAAAGTAGTAGGTTCTTCAATCAAAAACCCAATACTAATTAATAACAAATATTTTATCGATTGCCAACTCTTAATAGAAATCTTGAAAAAAAACAAGAAATATTTCGTAAAATTAATAAACTTTTGCAGTCTTTTATTATTTTTTTTATACTATTTGATATAAACAAAAAGTATTAAAAAAAAACATTTTTGTGTTAGTATGATCAATGAAAACGATTAAAACCCGATTAGCTCAGTGAAAGGGCTGTCACTTGCCCTTCAAAACCCCCAAACCCCGCCGAACGCCAAGCCAGCAAGAAATTCATGACTACAAAAAAAAATAAAAAAAAGTGTTTCTTTGTGTTATTAAATCAAATTTTTAGTGGCAGCCGCAGAATTATAGGACTTTAACCAATCTTTTTAATATCTTAATACTTATTTTTGCCTAAAATTTTCCCCCCCGGCGCTGCTCACATTAAAGTAGCTACTTATTTTTCCTCACGAGGTATGAGTGGACCCCAACACCCAAGAACAGAGCAGAAAAAACCTGGTCCCGCTGGGGATCAACCCATCACCGTGCGTCCCAAGGCTAGCGTAACCAATCACTCGGCCACGGGGGACTTCTGATACAAAATAAAAAAGACTGTTCCATTTTTTATTTAGCCATATACAAACTTTGGATTCTCCTCACTCAAATTTTTTGGAACCAATGTGACTTAAGTACCTTATTTTCCCAACTCAGAACTGTCCCTCTACCTTCTACCTTTTTGGGCCTCCTCTCTCTTTCGCTTCGCCCTCCTCTCTCTCTCCCTCTCCTCCTCTCCCTCCCTCCCCTTCTCATCCCTCTCTCCCTTCTCAATTCCCCTCAAGGAACGTTGGAATGGCTCCACCTTCCTGGATGAAAAGGGGTTGAACCCTTCACATTTTTCCCTCGAATGTTGCGGAAGATTCCAGGTTTTTCTGTCAGTCCTAATGCCAACAGATCTTGCTACCAAATCTGCTACTCTTCGCTCCACAGTATTTCGAAACTATGTTTTTCACGTTCTCAAATGTTCCTTTGGGAGCTACATATGCTAAATCATAACTGCCATTTCAGAAACCGAAAAAATAATTATATAAACTTTACTTAAAAAAAAACTCAAGAAGTTTAAAGAAAAAAATTTCATAAATGCAAAAAATAGCTTGGAAACTATCACAGAAACAAACAATCATTCATTTGACGGCCCTTTTTAATTAATTCCAAGGAAAATAATTATTTCCCCGCATAAATTGCTAATTTCCTTTGAGTCAAAAACGACCCCCACAAAAGGTCAACACTTTTAAATTTTGAACATCATTTTTTGAGACTTACCTGGTTTTGTTTTTTTCCCGAAAACACGAAAAAAAAATCGTAAAAATTTTTTACATCCTTTGGGGTTCCCGCCAACTTTACAAACTTGCCCTGTCCCGTGCCAAAATTTGCTCGGCAAATTTTTGAGTGTTTCAAATGTAAAAAACTTACATAGAATTTTTTTCTATTCCGTGTCAAAAAGATCCAAAAACAAACCCGTGAAAAACAAAGTAGTGTAGCCCAGAAACATCGAAATTTTGTTGCTTTCTGCAAATTGATCAAACATTCATCTTTAACAAAAAAAGTTTTGACCTGAAGAAAAGCAAAGTCGGACTTTTTTAGAAAGTTCAAAAAATCACTTTGTGCAGTTAAAAAGGCAATCCGAAAAAAAAAAGGATTGCAGACCGGCTGGAAATGTCGTCATAATCCCCCATTAACCCGGGGGTAAACGTTTTTTTTTTGTCCACCCTTAAACGAAAACTTGGTTGAATCACTAATTGTTTGATCGGGACTCTAAATCTTTTAAAATATTACAATTTATTATGTTGATGTGCTGCAATGTGATTCATAAAAGTATACAGAAAGGGTTGCTGTAATAAGAAAAAAAATTTTGAGTGTTCTAGTGATTTTTGCACAGCAAAAAAAGAAAACTATATTGAAAATTGAAAATAGACAGCTTTGGCTTATATTTTTTGGGTAGGTAATTCCCAATATTTCATGAGCTCACCTGGAAAAAAGGTAAATCCCCCTCTAAAATTCTGTCCCCTTTAATTCAAAAAATATTTTTGAGAGCATTCCAGATGGCAAATGGTGCAGGACAAGAAACACACAAAATTTCATAATTCCGAAAGAACGAAAAAAAAAAAACTTTTATACCTCTTCAGTTTTCCTGTTTTCCCCCTTAATGTCTTCCGCCTAATCTTGATTACCTTTTCATCTTCTCTTCCCCCATCATCTTCTTCTAGAATTTTTTTTTGTTTTTTTGGGGGTTTTTGTGCTTGTTGGTTTGTTTTGTTGATCTTTTTTGTATCTTCTCTACCTTTTTTTTTCTTTCACCTTGCCTTTTACCAAACCAAAATTGGGTCCCGGGATGTTTTAAACTCTTCCCCATGTTTGATTTGTTTGGCACCCTATTCCTACTGCCACATTTTACGGCTTGGTGCCCTTCCCTAACGCCAAACTTGCTGATGCGGGCGCTAATGATTTGTGTTATTGTCTTTTGGCCCAATAGCTGATTCAGTATTTGTTTAACATCCCCTAGCGAAACAGTATTCATTACTAGAAACCTGAATTATCGAATCCCGTCTTTTTGTGTCCTCTTTCAACATGTTCATCATACATACTACTCTTTTTTTTTTTTTTTTTTTTTTTGCTTTTCTCCTTTAAGTTTATCTTGATTAGAACATTTGATTTCCGATCCACTGTAAATAATCAATCGTTTTTTCTTGCCACTTCTAGACTTATCGTCCTTTTTTATGGTTTTATTTAACTATTGTCTGCACTAGGCAGTAGCTTCTTTATATATTTTTTTTTTCTCATTTTCATCGTCTCCCCAATATTTTACTTATTTTGTTTACCTTTGAAAAGTTTTTGATATTTTTTTCTAATAACTATTTCCTTTGTCAATTAAGAATTCACAAGACTAGTAAATCCTCAGAGATGGTTTTTCATTTAGAGGTAAAATTTTTGTTTCCAAAATGTAGGTACTTCAGTCGTAATTTACAAACAACCAACTGATTTGGTCCCTTATGAAATGCCTCTGTTTAGAACAACTTGATTTGATCCCTCGTGGATTTGTTTCTGTTTAGGACACCGAAAAAGTTTGTTTTACTTTCAATCACTTTCCAACACTTTCCCTCTTTCCCATGTTACCTCTCTCTCTCTCCTCTTTCGATAATTTATCTCTTTCTCCCTCTACCCCTTTATCGCTACCCACGTACCCACATTCACTTTTCCCTTCTAATATCTCCCCTCTCATTCTCCCCTCTTGTATCTTTCTCTTCACCTCTGTCTGTCTGTCTCCTCTCTCCCTTTTCCCTCTCTCCCTCTCTCTCTCCTCTCTCTCTCCTCCGCTCTTCTCTCTTCTCTCCTCTCCCTCTCCGTCCGTCCCTTCCTTATATATCTATTTCACTCCATGTGTCCCCGAAATACTCTGTCTCACTCCCTCCCCAAATGTCCTCCCTACAAGCACCTCCCTTCAAAACATGGAGCCCTAATTACACCGATGAATAATTGACCACGTCTGCTGCCTCCTCACAGTTTGAGCGCTTTTTTCAGGCGTCCTCCTGGGCCCATAGTTTCATCGCCTCAGGGCCTTAGCGTCATTGATTAATAAAACTGGCTGACTGTTAAATGAAGCCTCTTGCGTCAGCATTCAGCATTGCCAGCAGAGATAAATTTGGAGTAGTGAATTTTTCCCGAGTTTTACGGGGTCCTAATTGGAATATGATGAATTTTTTTCAGGGTGGTGAAAAATGGTGGTGTTTTTCTTGTTTTTCCATCATTTGTGCACTAAGTTAATTAATGGCACTAATGGAGGTTTTGTTTTTTTTTTTCTCTTTTTCACACATTTGTTTATTAATATGTTTGTATGTTACTATCTACTTCCCGTTTTTAATCAAAGGATGATAATTGATTTAATTCTATCAGGCAAATGACAATGTTGAAAATATTTATTGAATGTTAGACTGTCATTAGTGACCAGAGGATTTAAAAATAAAAGTAAACTGTCAGTTACAAGTAACGTCTTGATAATAATTCCACAAATAATGCACTTTACCAGTAATAGTGATATGAAACTCAAGAAACCCCTCTTAGTAACGATGAAAACCTAAATTCAGTATATAATTAAGTAGGTCCCGGCCTCCCCCTATTATGGCCTAATAGAAAATAAAGCGAATCCATGTTGGCCTTATTTTAGACCCTTACAGCAACTTTTCTGTCCGGAGTCCCCCTTTATTACTCAGCGTGAATTTTCTCCTCCCTCCCTTTTATTTACCTCCACGTCTTTTCTTCTCTCTCTCCTTATTTTCCCTTCTTTATGTTTAACTCCTTGTATTTCTCTGTCTCCTTGTATGTCTCCCTCTTTCTTGTCTTTTCCCTCCTTTTTGTTTACCTCCTCGTCTTTTCTTCCCTCTCTCTCTGTCTTTTCCCTCCGTTTGGTTTACCTGCGCCTCTCCCTCTTTTTGAGTCTTTTCCTCTTTTTATTTGTCTCTTTCTATTTTCTTTCTCCCATTGATTTTCCTTCCACATATCAAGCAAAAATTCTCTGTTTGCTCCTCGGACCAAATGGTCCTACAAATTTCAATTTCCTAAATAATTGTAATTTAATCGCCAAAAAAAGAAGCCAAAACAAAAAAAAAGAACCAAATAAATGAACAACAAGAAGAAAAGAAAACAAGCAAACATATGAATTTATTCGTAAACACGTGTTATAATATAACATATATCTATGAATTCATATACATACAACACGTCATAAAAGTATTACAAAATGATGGACATTTGAATACATAATTATACTGTACAAAAGGGATTTACCTAATGGACAAATGAAAACCATACTTCACACGGGGATTATTCTTGCTTATATCAGGAATAATAAAGAGACCCTTGCAAGACAAACGCACGTGCTATTTGATTACAGGGTGTTGTAAAAACTCTCTGAAGAAAAAAATGGACTGAAAACAATACTTTGTACCTTAAAGGTGATAAAAGTAAAAAAGAGTCGGATTGAATGATTCATCTGTGGAGAAGAAGTGGAGGTGCTCAAGTGGTTTAGCTCCAGTGGCGCTAGGCTGATGATCCAGGTCAGGCTGTGATCCCGTGGTTCGAATCCCAACCTATGCATGGATTTTCCTCATGTCTTTGAAGAAATTAATTCTTGGAAACAACTGGATTCTCGGGTCCTAATCAGGCAGGGGTTATTAAATTAAAGGCCACTTACAAAACTGATTGCCATTGTGTTTGTATATTATATAAAAAGTCCGAGAGATGGACACAGATAACTATAGTACGGTGGTGAGAGTTATATGGACGCCCAGATTCAATGTCTAGGCTCCTTTCATGTCCAAATTATTTTGCAAATAATTTCGCCTTCTTCTAATAAGAGACCCTGTAAGAATTAGTAGGTGGATCACTCCTTATGATAATAGGAAAATAGGGTAGAGGACTCACCCCACTGTCTACCTCATTATTCTAGACTGGATGGTAAGAGGGCAGGGGACCTAATGATGTCCACACCTGCATGGATTTTACTAATTTATTAGACCAGAGAGCTGTCTTTGACACTCTGCCCTAGTGCCTAATGAGACTCTAGTTCATAACTTTCACGCAAGTGATCATTATCATTGAATCATCAATACTACCATAATAATAATAATATCGCCTTATTATTAGGACTATTAAAGTCCAATATTCCAGCAGTAAGCCCAAGACATATTATTATGTGGTAAAAATCCCAAATGAGAGGACAACTTGTCATGTCCCGGCTGGGTTTCGAACCACGAACTCTGGAACTTCTGGATTCACAGAGTGCCGCCTTTACCACTTAGCTACCGGGACAGACTACCATCGACAACAACATCAAAAACAACAGTAACATAAACAAAAAAACAACACCAAAAACATCAATAACACCAACAACTGAATTATCGAAAATAGCATCATCAACAACTAGGTAACAAATGTAACATTATCAAAAAGCTTTTCTTCATATAAAAGACTAACTAAAAAAAAATCAACAATATTATCATTATCATCAGCAAATGCTTAAAATATTACTTCTTTACATAATTATTATTATTTCAAGGGTGTTTATTCAAGTTAAATGAAAGCTTTTTACTTGAAATTTTACTGTTTACACCATGTAAGACCTTAATCGCCTTTATTATTATTGCAGTATGAAATTACATACCTACCAATGGCGAAAATAAACTCATCACGGCCATGTCTTATGCTGAAATAGTATTTAAGATTAAAAAGATGAAATCTGTTAGTAGATAGTATGGCTGTATGGCTTTGCAGACCTATGCCAAAAATAGACTTATCACGGCCATGCCTTATGCTGAAAGAAATAGGATTTAGGATTAAAAAGATGATGTCTATTTCCAAAATCCCAAGCATGAGTCCTATGATTGATAATAATCTGCATAGGACTGCAAAACTGGCGTCCTGAATAATTTCATCCGATCTAAAAAAAATTCGCAAAAACTTCTCCAGTAGCAGCTGGTTCGAATTTCAATGGATCATTTAGCCAAATCACCGTTATTAAAGTTTTTTTTATGTATTTTATGACTATAATGATTATTATTATAAGCCATTAACCGAAGTTCATACGCGAAGCTGACCGACAGATGCAACCAGGTTGAAATAATTCAATGCTCAGGTTTCTGGTTCTACTTCTGAAACATCCCAATCGTTAATCAAATGGACAGGAAATGGACAGAAGAATTAAAGTACAGAAGTCTTTTTACGAATACAACTTTTTTTTCTTCCATGTCTATGGGATTAAAAAATAACTTACATTTAATGCAGAAGCACTTGTCTGTTTTGGTTTGGGTAATGGATTTCCAACAACAACACCAACTACAGTAACAACAACTGCTGTCCAAGTGTCATCGGCGTCATTTTCTCTTCATCAATTTTAGTATCTCCGTCCAGATGTTTGGCACAAGCTACTCCAAACTGGTTTCTGAGTCAAACAGTCTGTTTTATGTTTAAGAGGTCCCCTGCATATGTTTTTTTTCTATCGGACCAAAACCAAATCCAATTTTGGTACTTAAAGTACCCACATCCGAAAGTCAAGTGAGTTTCATAATGACTGTATTAAGAGATTTATAAGTTGTTCGTTTTCTTCAAGTGGTGTGGTGGATGTTTTTGTTTGGATCTTTTAGTTTCAGGTGTTCAACGTTCACCAGCTTGTGTTCTTGGTCAGAATGTTTTGTTTCTCTTTGCGGTTTATCTATTTTGATTCCTATGTCAATCAAAAGAAATTCAATGATAGTGACCAAAGCAAAATCTACAAGACCAAATATTTATCACGAATAAAAGATTTCTATTAACATCACCAAGTTTCAGTTTTCTGGAATATCATGTCTAACAACGTAAGGTTTTATATAATAAACGATTATAAAAAATGCTTGAACTTGATATTTGAAACATATAATTTCCTTGCTTTGTAAAAAAGAACTTTAGCTATGAAGTCGAATATCCCTTATAATATGAACAGGAGGTTTGGTTTTGATATGTTTTTACAGCAATGTTAACTTCGCTGAGCCTGGCCTGAGCTATTTTCCTTATAAAGTTTGGTTTCAATAGTTATTCTGAAATTACTCTTTTGCTCAAATCAACAAGATAATTACTCTTTTGCTCAAATTCTGGAACCTCAAATCAACAAGATATGTCTTTTAAGTTCTATGATACGACATTTTTGTTCAAGCCTTGCATCATTTTGGTTCTGGCACTCCTACCTCCACAATTTACGAATGGATGCCCTTCCTACCGCCAACCCTGTTAAAGTCGCTATTTGTGTTTATTGTCTTTTGGCCTGACAAGACTAGTACAGGACCTGTTTAACATTTGCCAACGTGACGAATCTGATACCCTTCTGCAAAAAAAAAAAAAAACATGAAATTCAGGTCAAATTCTGTTTACATTTACGCCATCCACCACTGCTTAATATCTCGTGGCATATAACACCTGGCCTTTCATGTTTCGTTTCTTTCAAACCTGGGGAGCTGATCTTATTTTGGTTCGGGTCTGAAATCTCGTTATGATCTGTTTGGTGATAAGAGACATATGGGGCTTTTTTTATGTAGGTACCTCCATTATATTTTATTATTATATCCTTCAAATTCATTTATATCGTTCATTTCATCATCTTCTTCTTTCTATTCTTTTTTATTTCCAAAACATTTTTCAACTTACTTAGGGTCGGGTCATGTCGGCATGGACAACAGTGGTTCATTTCATATCACACATATTTTAGGTATTTATGTAGACTAGCCGTATTGCGGCACTTTGTCGTCTTGAAGTTATGTAGTATGTCGCCTTTTCTTGCACGTCTAATTACTACAGTACTTCTATCGTAATATTCGTAATACCATATACCTACGGAAATATAATAGGTACGGAAATAACGGAAAAAATGAGTGAGCTAGTGCGTGTCTGACTGATTGACTATGTGTCCTCTTAGGGGTTGTATGTTTACAATACCACAGCTCCCAGCGTCGATGGCGCGTTGAATGCACCGGTTCTCGTTGGATCACCGAAGTTAAGCAACGTCCAGTGAGGTGAAGACTTCGTGATGCTGGCATTCCGGCCCAACCCAGGCTGGGTGAGGTTAATGTGGGTAGCAGGTTTGTGAGTTTCCTGCGAATGGAGGGTAACACCCCCGTCGTGATATGACCATGCAGTTGAAAGCGACGTTTAAAACCAAAAAAAAAAAAAAAAATACCACAGCTCAAAACTGTAACAGATTTTGAAATTTTAATGAGAGTTGACCCCCCTAAACCACCGGCAAACTACCTATTCAAGATAACGTTTGAAAATAATCGTAGCGAAGCACTAGTGAAACAACTAGTTAAACATAACATAATGTGGGGTCATACTTGAACTGGCAAAATTGAGTTAGTTAGAAAATTTCTAACTAACTCAAATTCTAAGTCTAAAGAATGTCGTCAAATGACAGAGTTTTTTTACTGCTTTGAAAGGATATACATATTTTTGAAGGGTCTTTCATTTTATTTTACGAGGTATGATTTTGTATTATTATCATGTTTTCATTTTATTCATAAAAGACTTATCGATCCTTAAAAAAGATAGGATTGGGCTATCATCGTGACAAACCTTTTTCATCCAATGCAAGATGTCAAGATTGTCGAGACCTATTTGTTTTCATTGCTCAAATGTTTTATTAGTTCTTTCTAACATACAATTTTCAGGCGGAGCAAAGCCTATGTATCCCTGGGATGGCGTTCTGTTATATGAAAATAATCTGACGAAAATATTAGCTTTCGGAGTGAAGAAAATTGGTGTCCCTTTTTTGCCTTCTAGATAAGTATTTTTTCCTTGAAAATAAAATCCGGAGGAATGATTTTCCTGCTGTTTCTATTTCACGGCAACTCTGTTTAGTAGACTAACGATTAATTTTATTGTCTTTTGGAACTTTTGGCCTGGTACCGTATCTGTTTATCGTCTCCCGCGATACTAGTAGGTATTTATTTTTTTGTATTGGTAGGCAAGGCCATCCATACAGCCATACTCGCAATAGTATAGCCATACTAGTAGGTATACTCGCATACATAAATTTCCATAAAAAATGATAATAAAATTATTACATCTACCATTTTTTTTACGATAATATTGGTAACATTGGTATATTGTGAACAGCGCACGAATAGCTCAGTTGTTAAGCACTCGCTTGTCATGCAGAAGTCCCGGGTTCGAATCCCCGAGCCGACAAAAATTTGTATTAAAAATTTGGTTACAGTTGTTTGTAAGGGATACGTTTCAGTGCGTTCGTGTTGACCAAGCACCTAAATGGGAAGTATTGTATCACTTCTCGCCCATCAGAGGGGAGGCATACTACGGGATGGGCAGGCTACAACACAGACCACAAGCGTCTACAGTAGCTCCTGTTTCATGGCTACAAAACAAAAAAAGGCTGTGAAACACTCTTTGAAGAAAAAAAAATGTGTAATATCTGTGTTTGACAGTAGAACAAAAAAGCTATTACAAATTTTCGAGCCTATGAATTCAAAATGCTCGAAGATACGAAAAATTTAAGCCTTTTTGACAGCCATATTTCATTTTGCTTTTTCCTTGTGAGTCTCATGGATTTTATCGGCAAATAGATTGCGAGTCTACAAAGCTTCCTCCTTGTTACATTGCACCGACCTCAGTAGGTTGATGGTAAAGGCTGTGGACCTGTAACCTTGAGGTCATTGGTTCAAATCCCAAACTCGGTGAATTTTAGGTAATTGCGACTTGTGATGAACTCAAATAGGTATAATTTAATAGTTCATGTTTAAAATGGATGACATTTGCAATTATGCTTTTAAATATCTGATTGTATGAATTTTTTGTGAAAGCCTCCTTTTATGTAGGTAAACTATATCATTTTGTTAGCATCACGATACAAGTTGAGGAGGTATGAAGTTGAAGATGGATGTGGTGTGCTTCAAATTAAATTCAAAAAAAAAAAAAATTATAAAGAAAATAAAAAAAAATTAGTAAAGAGCTACGCTCGCGTTGTTTCCTGATTGAAAGGCTATCCTTAGCCATTCAGCGGGGAAACAGTGCGAGTGTATTAGGCTCTTTACCTGCACTGAGCCAATGGAAGAGCTATTCTATTTGTAAGATGTGAGTTTTGTTAAATAAAGAAAGATATGTGGAAAAAAAAAAAAATTAGATGGAATTTCAAATTTGAAGATAGAAATGAATGTAATTATTTTTAATAAATTATAATTTCCATGTTATATAAAAAAAAATTATTCCTACAAATATGTTTGCTTGTTATTTCTCAAGTTGGCATTTCATGATTTAACTTAACTTAAGATATTATCTGGGTTTTAACATTTTTTTAGGTCTTCGTGAAGGGTTTTATTTAATAGAAAGGGTTTTTAGATTTAAAGGTTGGGTGGAAGAGATTGCCACAGGGAATAACCCCGCTCTTTAGGTAGGACATTAGCTATATTCTTTTTTTTGGTTCTTATTTCTTTTTTGACTTTTTTCAATCTATTTTTTTTATAATTTCATTATATTGTTCTATAAATATTGTGCTTTTTTCTTACCTAATAAAGCGTAATGTAATTATAATAAATTTAAAAAGTAGCCTGTAAGTACATTTTCCTATAGTAAATATTATAGTTTGTATGACCCCTAATATTAACTTACATTGTAAACTGTGTGTCATGTTTTATGTTAAAATAACACAATAAAATTTAAATTGAATTGAATTCTTCGATCAAATTAACATTCAATGACCACTTTGTCACTCATGTGAATGATTTGTTCTTCTGTTACAGGCTTCAAATTTCTGAAATATTAGAAGTTACTGCACCTCTCCCAGAACAGATACACTTGGTAAATATCCGCTTAATAAATGTAATATTAATTCATCGCATCTATGATGATAAACATATCTCGTTATTTTTACTAACCGACTAACTGACGAGGACTAATGAGTCCCTTTATTCCAAGAGTAAGTCCAAGACGTATCATTTTGTGGTGAAAATCCCAAATGGGAGGATATCTTCTAATGTCCCGGCCTGGTTTTCGACTAGTGCAAATGCTCACTTTTCTGTTTAAACAGAATAGAATATAGGCACCTTGTTTATAAATATGTAGTGAATCTAATTTGTAAATTAACTAACGAAAATCTTAACTTATCATTTTCTAGATATCTCGATTTTCTGGTCCAATAATAATTAAAATAGGATGGACGCCAGCCACGGACAATAACCTCACCGGTGACAAAGTGCCGGGATGTACCTAGTTGTTTTATAAAACTCTTTTTTCTTTTATTTTTTTAACACACCAGTTTTTTTATTTAAAAATGGGGGTTAACCTCGAAACAAAAATAATTTTTCGCAAATCTTAGAAGCAAATGATTTATTTAGAAAAAAAATTCGCCCTACAATATTCGCGACTGCTTCCGAGACCAATGAAACATGACAATGATTGGGAATTTAGAAAGGAAAAAATAATGGGAGTAGGAGACAATAGGAGGGAATTTTAGTGGTAAGGGAAAATTATAGGAGGATGGGAAGGAAGACAACATTGGGAGGGAGAAACAATATTTACCTCCGTGCCATGTCTATGAGAAAACATTGAACTCACTCACACCATTGTTTCTTCTTTGATTCGCGTGTTTTTTTTTCCCAAGCTTGTTTTGCACAAGGGGAGGAAAATTTGAGAATTCATTTCTCAGAAGTTAGACTCTCCTCAGAAGTTAGACTTAGCTTATAGGAGATGTATTGTTTATAATATCTTTCTTGTATAAATAAATAAAAGTATTCAAATTCAAAATTCAAATTCAATTCAAATTCAAATTTTTAATCCCACTTTATTTCTCTGACGTCTTCAATTTTTTGTTCTTACAGAGGTACTTATATGTATAATTAGGTATCCTGGTAGCTTAGTGGTAAAGGTGGCACTCTGTCAACTCTGTGAATCTAGAGATTCCGTGGGTTCGAAACCCAGCCGGATCATGACAAGTTATCCTCCCATTTTTACCACATAATAATATGTCTTGAACTTACTACTAGAATAATGGGACTTAACGAGTCATAATCGAGCAGTATTAAAAGGCGATATTTTTATTATGCTTCGAGCACGCGATTAGCTCAACCCACTAAAATTGTAACATAATAAAACAAATAACTATCTCTTTATCTTTTCTTTAAATCAATTTATGTATATTTTATATAAATTTAAGAGTTGATTTTACATTTTATTTTACTATACTGAGAAAAGAGATTTTTCAAAACTCGCTTGTATAAAAAACAATATTTCCTAATATTCTCCTCCTCCTTCTTTTCACGTCCCTCCTCCTCCTCTCCTCCCTCCTCCCTCCTCACTCCTCCTCCTCCTCCTCTCCATTATGTTTTCCCCGTCCTGTTTGTTTGTTTTGGCTGTCTCATGCGAAATCCCTGAACATGGTAACTCAATTAACTGCCATATAGGGAGGAATAAGATAAATATAATGTAAAAAAGCATTGAATAGAACTAATAATAATAGTTCGGAATAATAAGTGACCTCAGTAGCTTGATCGATAAGGCGGCGGCGGACTTAAGGCCATATACTGAGAAATAAGAAAAATATAATGTAAAAAGCATTGAATAGAACTAATAATAATAATTCGGAATAATAAGTGACCTCAGTAGTTTGATCGATAGGGCGGCGGACTTGTCATCTGGAGGTCGCTGGTTCAAGTCCCAAGTCAAGCAGATATTGAGTGAAGCGAGTTTGAGTGATTGTGATATCACATCGTGATTAACACTATGATGATCTTTTTTTCCCGATAGATATACATAATTGAATAGAAATAATAGAATGAAATAGTTAATATGTAGAGCTCATTTGATGTTCTGCTCAACTTTCTGTTTGTGTGGAATATTCAAATAATAATAAAATAAAATATAATAATAAAATCTAGAGCTGAAAAACTTTTTTTCAGCTATACTGAAAAAAACTTCTTTTTTTCAGCTATACACTGTTTATTTAAACTTGCCAATGTACTTTTAACTGAATACATAGAGTTATGTATTTTAAGTTTACATTAGTACATAAATGAGATACCTGATGATGCGAAAGTTTATGGAGAGAGGGTAAGAGAGAGACAGTGAGAGGGAGAGAGAGAAAAAGAAAGAGAGAGCAACAATATCTCGTTATCAGCATCATTTTAATGGAGATGTTGAAGAAGAAGAGAAAAAAATGAGAAGACGCTGCGAAGGAGAAGTAAAAAAGGCAGAAAAAAATTCTGAAATAAAATTAGCCTAACAATTTGTTCAAAAAAGAGAAAAAAGTAAAGAAAAAAAAACACGGAAAAAAAAGAACTAATTTTCCGATAAGGTAAAGTTTGAATAAGATGTAGGTAGGTAGATGTAGATTGTAGAAGTTTCTCGCGTAGAAAAAAGAAGAAAAAAATAATATATAAAAAAAGGTTCACTCCCATGGAACTAATATCCTATCTATACTTTTCTACTCTATAGCATTAGATAGTAGTAGATTGGTATCTCTACTTTCTACATAAATATAGGAACCTACACCATTTCTTTTGCGAAAGTTCAATGGAAGGAGTGCAAACTTTCTTGGAAAAGTAAAAGAATCTTCAGGAGAAAATATCTTGTGAAAAAATGTAGGTAAAGGAAATTTTCAAGATATATTTCATACCTAATTCAAAAGAAAAAGAAAAGCATTAATGTTAAAACAATAAATGGAAAATTTCTCAAAATGTTCAAGAATAATCTAACTGAGCTTGGGAAATTCACGACCTATGCCGAGATGGGAATCGAGAAATTATATGTAGAATAGTTTGGTTTCAAAAGTAAAAGATGTTTATAATATGTACTTATCACCTTATAAGTCAACCATTTGTCCCGGTAGCTCAGTGGTCAAGGCGTCTGTCTGGTAATCCAGAGGTCGCCGGTTTGAAACCCAGCCGGGACAGGACAAGTTACCCTCCTATTTAGGATTTTGACCACATAATAATACGTCTTGTTCTTACTGCTGGAATAATGGGACACATTAGTCCAAATCGGGCTGTATAAATAAGGCGATATTATGATTGTATAACCAACCATGTCATGCCAAATCTTTTAACCAAAAGTCAAATATGGGTAAGCTTTATTGACAGGCCGGATGTTGAGCGTCTGTTAATGAGATATCCCCCAAGTAGAAACAAGTTTATTTTCTAAAACTGGAGAAATTAATAAACAACTTTTATCTCTTGAAACCAATTAAATTGAGTATAAAGATAGGACACGTATCTATCCTCATCTGTTAGTTAAAATTATTCTGGTACATTATGTTAATTGATAAAACTTCCCCCTTGTTATAAACTTTCCATACGACCCCCATTCTGAATAATTTCCAGCTAATTTCAAAGTAATTCGATACTAAACACAAAACACTCCATTTATGTTATCGAGGTCTAGTATCCTTTTCACCCATTTTGGCTTCATTAACCTCACTTCCTCATCGTCCACTTGAGATTTGCCTCCTTGATTCTCTTTGTACTCAACATCTGCATCCATGGAGTTATGAAATCAAATATGAGTTCTACCCGATACTCGGGGTTTTACTTTATATTACCTATCTATAAGGTATAGAAAGTATTTTTTTTTTCTTCATCAGGCAGTAGGCACTGTAACAAACTGTTACCAATATAATATAGTCGTTCGTGCCGTTTCTCAAGTTCTAAGACACAAGATTCCCTATGAAAGAGAGTCATGCATTGGTAATGTAGTGGTTAAAATGCAACACTACAAACACAGCTTGCGTTATTTTTACGAGTTTGGGCCCCGCTGGTTGGATTAAATCATTTATTTTGAGAATTCGACCACTAAAGCGCAACAATATCTGAATGGGTGAGTAGAAGAACTAGGAATGTCAAAAATCGACTTTTCAGGAAAGCAAAAATAAGATTTGTCTTATTTTTGCTTTCCTGATGCTAATGAGTATAATAAAATTAAATTTTACATTCCTTGTTATTCGACAAGATTCTCACAACTAGTACTAATACCGCTAGCAAAAGTGGTCAGTGATTTTGTTACATTCCTTGTTTTACATCAGATTTTTTTTTCCGCTTCCCCCACTTTAAAATCGAAAAAAATTATACTTTTAAGGGGTATTTCTCCTTCATATTCTCAGAGATGATAGAAAAGAGTACATTCTTTCTAATTCTACGAAGAAAAAAAAGTCGATTTTTGACATTCCTGGTACTTCTACTCACCCATTCATCTATTGGATAAGACGGCATTGAGTGTTGTACTAATGGCACTACAAATACTTATTCTTCTTATTACTTTACATGAATCATTACCTCAACTAAAGTGGCAGACATATGTAGCTAACTGAAAACATCTATAAAACAAGTGAGACGCACATTCTGTTCCAGATACTACATCTGCCTACCTGGGTCCTGTCTTTCTCTTTCACATCTAAATCTCAAACATCTATTAATAACAAACTACAACACCCCCAGCTCAAGACACTCTGATCTTATGTACGAATATTAATGTCAACATTAACAGCAGACATATTTCACATTTCTAATTTCCACCCTTTGAAAGCGAGTGCCAAACAGACGTACATCTTTCTAGGAGGCACAAGACCCAAGACCCTCCATCCATGCGTTTTCACCTTCCTTTTTCGCCCTTCGCCCCCTCTCTCTCTCTCTCTCTCTCTCTCTCTTCTCTCTTCTCCTCTCTCTCTCTCTCTCTCTCTCTCTCTCTCTCTCTCTCTCTCTCTCTCTCTATCTCTATCTCTATCGATCTATCTCACTCACTATCTCTCTCTCCCTATCTCTCTCTCTCCTCCCCCCCCCCCCTGAGATGAGGCTAAGGAACGCAAGAGCGGGGGTGTGGTGGATCATATTTCAAATTTCAGAAATGTCAAAACCATTCTCGGCCACATGTGAAAATATTCTCTTTCTTCATTCTTTTCAGGAATAGTAGTGATGGTGAAGATGATGTTGCTAATATTGTTGATGGGGTGATGGTGATGGGTAAGAGGGGGGGTGGAGTATTGTGATGATGACCAAGAGGTTAATGATGGTATAATTGGGGGAAAAGGAGCAGAAAAAGAGAGAGAGGAAACTGTGTTGATGAGGCAGATGTTGATGATGGTGCAAGAGAAATAGATGGGAAATTGTGATGATAAGGCAGAGGTTGATGATGGTACAAGAGAAATAGATGGGAAATTGTGATGATGAGGAAGAGCTTGATGATGGTGCAAGAGAAACAGATGGAAAATTGTGATGATGAGGCAGAGGTTGATGATGATGCAAGAGAAATAGATGAGTATTGTGATGATGAGGCAGAGGTTGATGATGATGCAAGAGAAATAGATGAAAAATTGTGATGACATGAAGAGGTTGATGATGGTGCAAGAGGACCAGATGGGAAATTGTGATGATAAGTCAGAGGTTGAGGATGGTGTTATTGGGAGGAGAGGTGGAGAAGGGGAAAGAAGATGATGTTGCGCTTGTTGTTGATGATTATGATATTGTTGGAGTTAATGGGGGTGGGGGATAGATGAGAAATTATGATGGAAAAGAGGAATTTGTTTTGCTGTTGTAAATGATGACTGTGATGATACTAATAATAACGATACCGTGGTCAATGAGAAGAAAGAAGGTCAGAACTCATGCATGAATAAGCTCTTTTTCCTGGCTGAAAGAGTTTTCAACCCGTATGTTTTTGATGTATTGGCTTTCGTTTTTTTCATTTCTCTTTTTTTAAAGCGTCATTTTTATAACGGAGGGTTTTCAATAAGGTCATCAGCATGGGATGACGTCATCATAAATACATAATTGATTGTGAACCGAGCATGGCAGTGAAGCCAGCAATTGTTGTTGTTGATGAGGGATGGAGCTTGAGATATAAATGGCATAATTATGTGCATATGTATGTCAGTGATGCTTTTTCGAGTTTGTTCTTGATAGAAATCAATTAATTAATAAATATTTTATCCATCATCTTCTATCGAAATAACCAGTCATCCACATCACTCACTAATCCGTTGGTCTCAAAGACCTAGTTTGTTTCCTGATAATTGTAGATGGAGTCAGGGTATATTTCCTGATCTTGGTGGGTAGCTCTCACTAGTGTTGTATCTAGCTCAAAACATCTTATATGTATGTGTGTATGTATATGAAACTAAACCTAGTTTGAAGCTTTTTTAAGCTAATTAGATTTAATACCACATTTTTATCCATGAACCCAGCATGGTGCGTTTATTATACAGTTTTCATATTTGTGTTAATCACTTTCGTGATGTCACAACTACTCAAACTCGCTTTGCTGAACTTTGGGACTTGAACCACAGACCCCCAAGAGTTCGATTGTTTTGTTGATTTCTAAAAATGTAAAACATTTTAGTGGTTGTCATTCTTTGACCAAGAAATAATCCTCTCTGGTAAATAGAACTAAGAATAATTATTACTTTTTTATTTACGTACACAAGGATCTTTCGTATCGATACTCGTAGATCTGTGTTTATTTAAAAAAAATATGCAAATGATATCTGCTATGATCCAAACTCTTTGCGGCACGGTGGTCCCAAGGAGGACCACATAAAATGGGACCCTTACTGCACGGGCCCTCCTGACTTGTTGTGCCCTGTGAAAGCTACGACAATGTCCGACTACAGCCGAAAACTTTTATCCAATAGGAAGAAGCTTGAGTGGTCCCTGCTGAGTGCAGCGTGCTGAGACGATACTAAAGACAGTTCTCATATGGACCACCGTGCAGTAAGGTACATTTTCCAAGTGGTCTTTCTGGGACCACCGTGCCGGAAAGGTTATTCAAAAAAATCCGAGCTGTGCCGCAAAGAGTTAAATATGTATTTCACAGCTATAAAGTTTCATTCCGTAAAATGGCTCAAATGAGTTCCTGTTTAGAAGATCCACTTTTCTAGCTGTTCATATGAAACCCGATATTTATCTAGCATCGGAGCACTTGAAAGCAATATCAAATTTCTAATACTATCCAGGAGGTAGGACATGGGTGAGTATTTACTTACTTTGTAAATATCAAGACTAGGTGCCCTAGGAGGGCCCTGTGTCAGTTGAGAAGTTGAGGTTACGAACTACCTTTGTGGTTTGAATCTAATGAGCTCTAAGATTTAGACAGACGTCTTACAGTTAAATTGTCTTCAATTCTCGAAGTTGATTACCACTGTTATAAAAATAATCTTATAATCGTAGTTAAGTTGGAAGTGTGATATTTAAACATTAAAATATTTTACTGTTCAGGAATAGAACGTATAAAAGTTCCTATATTTTTTATTTCTTATTTTCAGCTTGGAAAAATTGATCGAATACCTTGTTCATAACTTTTTAGGATTTTGTCAGAATTACAAGATATATTTCCATCATCTTCATTTAGTATTTCAACATTTTCAAGAGCTGTTCTTAACGATCTAGCTCATTGCTTTTAAGACCTCCAACATGTTCTTCATCTACTTCTAATTCATCTTCATTAGTGCTTTCATCATCATTAGTGTCTTGGCTCTATTGTCTTGACGTCTCAATTTATTTACATGCTCTTCTATTATTGTCTCCAAAATCTCATATTATCTAGTACTAACCTTTTGCTGGGTGACCCAGTGAAATATTTTTGATACTGATTCAGACAGAATTCGATTGCGGACTACTGTGTCTACGGTTATTTTTTTAAGATCGATTGGAATTTTTTCGTAAATATACAGTAGAATGTCCTGAGTACACTCAAAACAAGATCATTCTTCAGTATTGACAAGAGACTAGTCTCGTTAAAAACGGCAGTCTAGCAACATTTCTATAAGTCTAGCGAAGTGCATGGTAGTCGTGCACTAAACCATAAAAACATTTATGTATTTTCATTATTTACAAACGCCATTTTCGTTATTTTTGGAAGTACAAACCTTCCTTCAGTTATTTCTCCATCATTTCAGTTGGAATTTGGACGTTATTTAAAAAATCTGGTTCGATCAACAAAATACTTTTCAAAGTTAATAAATTGGCTACACCAATTTTTTTGTTGTGCATGGTTAATAATTATGTGTTTATCTACAGTTATGTCTTGACGTTGTTCCGTTGGTCTCGGGATAGCTCTGTCTATAATTCAACATTTACACATGTGATACAAATGGTACAGAATAATATTATAGTGTTTTGGAATTGTGTGTGTTTTCAGTTGTCTTAATGTGGGTTCGCAAGTCTATAGATATAAGTATACTCTATATTTTTATAGTTGTGTTTTGGAATTTAAAGTGTCTCGATGGGTTTTCTTTTATGTCCCATTCGCTTGTTAGCTGATTGTACTCAACTTGTGAAAACCACTTGTAACTCTAATTTATAAGTAACTTGTAACCTTGTTTCTACTTCTTTTGACTGTCCCTTCAGATATAAAAGGTCAATCTGTCTTTTATCTCATGGGATCTTGAACAATAGTGTGGACGTTTGGAGTTCCGACGAATTCAGGTCCTTAAATTAGATTGCCATGAAGTTTTCCCTCCGCCAATTCATTTTTCTCTTTATAATTTTTTCGTGAAGCTGATTTCAAGAATGGGGAATTGTTCATTGGACGTTATGTATCATTATTCATTAGCATCATCGTTTATTATTGGAACACTTCTATAACATAACAACACATTAAGATGTCAAATATAAAAAACATGTTCAGAAAACAACATCATCGTGCTTGATGGTCGCCGGACTTGATACTTGAAGGTCGCCAAACTTGAAACGTTATGTATAGTAACCATAAAATCAAATTATCGAACGCGATTCGCAAAATTTAATTTCGAGGCTCCAACTTCTCTACATCAACTCTCTTTATTTCACGTGATGCTCCATCAGGTTGTGGATCCCGTTGTGTGGTCCACATTATCCCTGAAGCCTCTCCTAGTCCATGGTCTGGAACGGGATATACTTATTTCTGGATGGGTGGATACGGTGGTTTTGAAAATTGTTTCTTCACTAAAGACTGTCGCTGTGTGTAACAATAAATTAAAGGAAACAGAAATTAGGGGGTTTGTTATCTTCGTGATGCGTTCTAGGAGACATGTTCAAGATGTCTTGAGATATATCCATGGACAGTGTTTCTTAAACTGATGAGGTGGGTGAGCGATCAAGAGAAAGAGAATTTGAGCCGTGATTCAACTTTTTGTTCGCCTACCAGGTAGATCTTAGCTACATCAAAGAGGATAGTGCTTCTATAGCTGACACTCTGCGAACAAGTTTAATGGAACATTTAAACTTAGGTTAAAACCCGAAGCAAATATATGAAACAAACAAATAATCAGTTCCAGAATTGACAGTTTTTGTCTATCCTATCCTTGGTGCCATTATTCTATCTTACATTTGGACAGTATTATCTCAGCATTTTTTTCTTTTGGTTGAGGGATTAATAGTTAGTTGCGGTCCTGTATATTTCAGCATATTTTGGCAAGTTGATGTATTTGAGTTAGATGGCTTTCTTTGGTGCTTGTAGTTCTTCACAGCTCTCAGCTGGTAAGGTCCTCCTCGTATCCTCAAAAAAAAAAACTATGTAGTGTTGATATTAGCAAGGTGAAGATTAGGAATTACCTGCCCTCGTTACAGAAAACACCCTCACCCTCATAACCTCCAAATCTACCTTTAAATCGTCTAACAACGCACTCTGATTGGTTATTGCGTGCAAATTAACCAATCAGAGTGCGTTGTGTGATAGTCGAAAGGGAGATTTGTAGATTATGAGAGTGAGAGTGCTTCTGGAGCGAGAGCCAGATGTTGAAGTTGTGGCATCAAGAACCACACTGTCTCATGTTGAGGCAAGCTATCAAATAACCGGGGATACATGGGTGAAATATGGATTACCTATACATGGTGGATTATCTACTTCTGGTGTAAAAATATTGTTTGTGTTGAGTTCTTTATGGCTGCATCATCTGCAGGGACATCAAGGAAGTGGTTGAGGCAGTGCTGCGGATCACCAAGTTAGATAGTTTTCTTTGGTTGAACTTTGTCGTCGCTCCTACTGAACTGAGTGAGGCAGTGCTGTGGATCCCCAAGTTAGAAACTTTTCTTTGGTTGAACTTTGTCGTCGCTCCTACTGAACTGAGTGAGGCAGTGCTGTGGATCCCCAAGTTAGAAACTTTTCTTTGGTTGAACTTTGTCGTCGCTCCTACTGAACTGAGTGAGGCAGTGCTGTGGATCCCCAAGTTAGAAACTTTTCTTTGGTTGAACTTTGTCGTCGCTCCTACTGAACTGAGTGAGGCAGTGCTGTGGATCCCCAAGTTAGAAACTTTTCTTTGGTTGAACTTTGTCGTCGCTCCTACTGAACTGAGTGAGGCAGTGCTGTGGATCCCCAAGTTAGAAACTTTTTCTTTGGTTGAACTTCGTCGTCGCTTCTATTGATGTGAGTGAGGCATTGCTGCGGATCCCCAAGTCAGATACTTTTTTCTGGTTGAACTTCGGCGTCGCTTTCAACTGAATGGTCATTTATCACGACAGGCGTTTCACCCTCCATGCGCTGGAAACTCATAGACCAGCTACTTAAATGAACCTCAAACAGTCTGTAATGGTACGACATACATACACCGCCATAGAAGCTCATAATTTTAGACTCTTGCAGCCATTTTTGTCTTAAATCCGAACTCTTGTAACCAGGAGGTCGCTGGTTTAAATTTAAAATAAAACAAATATTTAGTGAAGTTTGAGTAGTTGTTATACAGTAAAACCTCCCTCAACGGACACCTCCGAATAGCGTACACCTCCCAATAGCGGACAATTTTCAGGGAACCGGGACATTTTTCATATGTTATTATATGAAAACCTCCGAATAGCGGACCCTCCTAATAGCGGACACTTTTTCCCTATAGCTAGAATACAAAATTGAATATTTCGAAGGAGGAAATGATAAAAAAAAAAAAAATTAAAAAACAACGTAAACTCAAAGACATTTCATGCGTAAGTTATCTAGGAAAGCGATTTATGAGTCTACCCTCTCTCCTACCAATGACCCCGAGAGTAAGGAAGAAACTGATCCTACAGTTTCGAATCCCATCAAAAGTTTGGAGGAAGCTTTAGTTGCCATCAGGAATGTCTCTGATTTCCTATCTCCAAACCCAAGTGCAAACACCAAAAAACGTGTTTTGACGACCCCCCCTTCCCCCACCGCTTAATTTCCAACCCCTCCTAGGGATCTGATTCTACCCTCCGAATAGCGGACAAAAACATGGTCGACCCGAGGTTGTCCGCTATTGGGAGGTTTTACTGTATCAGGATAGTGATGAACACAAATATGATCACAAAAAAAACTTTTTTGACAGGGATTTTAACAAAAATGTATTTGGAGGGAGCACGTGATTGTCAACCACGATTTGTATAATGTAAATACGTATGATGTATGTAATGGTAATGGTAATGGTAATGGTAATGGTAATGGTGCTCAAAGGCACTTGTATTTACGGAAAGAGTCCATATAAACATGTAACAAATAACAAAAGTTAAAAAATAAAATACAAATAAAATTAGAAAATAACCTTTCAAAATTTAAAATATGGGTGCTAAAATATGACAAAATACAAATTAATAATTCTAACATTTTAAATGTCAGAAAAAAATCAAAAATAAAAATACTAAACAAAAATTAGACATTATAAGATTCAAAATTAGGGTAATAAGATGTGACAAGAAAGTAATAATCAGAATATAAATATACATAAAGAACAAAATATTATCGAACAAAAACATGACTAGAAAAATAAAGAATACAGAGATATATCACAGTTGATTTGCATGTCTCATCATCCTGTTAATAGGAGCATAGAACATATAATTAGTCCTACAGAAGTTAACATAGTAGGTGTCATTTTTTCTGAGCCGCCTGTGACAGTCAAAACTAACCAATTTGAGTAATTTGGCGCAGTCAATACCCCATCAACTAATTTATCAAGGAAGTGCAAGTCAGCCAACTCCCTACGTTCAGATAGCGAGGGCATATCTGAAATCCCTTGATGATGACGAAAAGAAAAGTATCTGAAGAATTTCCTCTGAACGCGTTCAATAGAAGCATTATGAACAGCATAGAAAGGAGACCACACCACACAGCCATATTCAAGCAAAGATCGAATCAGGGATACGTAAAGAAGATAGAACGCTTCTGAAGATAAATCTTTAGAGTTTCTATTAACGTATCCAAGAAGTCTGAAACAACGCATGCTGAGGTTGGAAACATGGGAAGCAAAAGAAAGCTTTTGGTCAAATAAAATGCCAAGGTCTTTAACAATGCTGACCCATCTCAAAGGAACAGATTGAAATCGTGTAAGTGAAGGAAAATTCCTCATTGACCTCCTTACAACCTTGAAAACTTCATCACCTGACATTTATGTAAAGATAGCTCTAAACCATTAAGCAATAGCCATTGAGAAAATCTAGTAACATCCTCCTGGAGATGAATACAATCATCTATACACTTAATTGCTTTATACAATTTCACATCATCCGCAAATAAAAGAACTTGTGAGTTGCGTATAACATCCAGGAGGTCGTTAAAAAACAAGCTAAAAAGCACAGGACCGACATGGCTACCTTGACCAACGCCAGAAGCAACGTGAATGGGTCTGGATATGAATGACCCGATTTTAACACATTGTGTCCTATCCTTTAGATAGCTTGTAAGCCATCGCAAAAACTGCTCACCAAGACCATAAGATTTCAATTTTGAAACAAGATATTTGCTGTCCACTCGGTCAAAAGCCTTTGTGACATCCGTGTATACGGAATGCACGGAACATCCGCTTTGAAAAGCACCCAAGATATCATGTTGATAAGCAAGAAGATTTGTAACAGTGGAACGTTTGGAAATGAAACCATGTTTGCTCTTCAGCGATGAAGTTTTTACAAGCAAAGGACAGTTTTTTGCGAAATTAATTTATCCAAAATCTTGGGTATGGATGACTGAATGCATACACCTCTATAATTTGCAATATCACTTCTGTTACCGGATTTAAAAATAGGGAATAAAAAGCTAGATTTCCAAGCAGACGGAAAGATACCGGAGGATAGTGATAAATTAAATATACAGGTGATGGATGGACTAAGACAGTAGCCAGATCTTCAGAACAATCGAGGAATGCCATCAGGACCCGCAGATGTCTTGGGAGGCAACGAAGATAGAGCCTGATGTACTTCTTTCGAAGTAACGGATACAAAATTGAAGTCCAGTGCGTCAAGTGATGGATACTGGGAACAGGCAAGTCAGAACTGAGGTAGACAGATGAAAAAGAATCAGCAAACAAATCAACAGTTTCAGCGGAAGAGGAACTACTGACGTCATGGAAAAACATGTGTTGAGGAAAGCCTGACACTTTTCGAGATTCCTCAGAGAATCTCCAGAAATATTTAGGATCAGACTGAACACGTCTATTAACCTTGTCAATATACTCAGCATAACACTGAGCGCTCAATGCTTTACACCTAGCACGTAAATTTGAAAATTTACGATAGTCAGAATGAAGATGTGAAATTTTATACAAAAGGTGAGCTTTCTTTTTCTCACGTGTCAAATATTTTAAAGAGCTAGAAAACCATTTAGGAAAGGAACTAGGTCGAAACGTCTTGGATGGTGTAAACAGAGCAATTCCCCTCAGTAAAGTGTCATTAAAACTAGAAACGAAATTTGTCAATATCTTCAAGAATAGTATTGTGTCCCCAATTTGTGTCACTTTAAAAATGATTTAAAAGAAGAAAAATCACAGTTAGAAAAATCATAATATTCATGATCCAAAGGGAGGCACTCAATCTGATTGGTCACAACATCAAATGTGAATGCATTGTGATGATGGCTATTATTATGAAGAGGTCTAATGTTTCTACATAATACGCTTCGTGGTTTCATTTTTGGATTTTGTGTTCAGTATACCCGGCTG
>JAMCCL010000214.1:0-53750 GCA_024516035.1 Bactericera cockerelli
TTTTTCTAAATTATGGGCTTTTAATATATTATTTTATTTAAACGCCCGAAATTTAATATGCTTTTTAAAAAACAGATGTACATACATTTTTTTGTTTTGTACACAATTTTCGTGCGTGTTAGTTCGATTTTTTTCTCCACTAACCGAATCAGTAGCTTGATCGAAAAGGGGGGCGAACTTGTAACCTAGAGGTCGGTTGGGTTAAAGCCCGGTTTCAGCGTGATTTAGTAAAGCGGGGTTGAGTAGTTGTGACATACGAAAGTGATTAACAAAACAAATTTTGAATAAAAAAATGTATTTTTTTTTTATCAACCCAGCCTCCATGGCGTACGGTTGTGACTACTCCCTATAGTCCAGAGATTCTGAGTTCGATTGGGGCGGGACTTTTCGAACAGAAAATTTTGTTCCCTCCGAACAAATGAGGCTGGCTTTTCCCGGCCCGGGAGGGTAAAACCACCATCCTGACTATCTCAAATAGGATTTTAAAACCAAATAAATCAACTGATCAGAATGGATCGCATGAGGTCGCAGTGTTAATTTTAAGGGTTTTTGAAAACCCTGAAATTGGTCAGAAAATAATAAAAAATAACTTATTTATTTTTATTATTTTTAAACACTTTGTTTGGTAAATCCTTGATACATTTTGAACATAGGACATGAAATAAAAAGAACACAAATATTAGAAATTGTAGGTGAACCAGGGGGCGGGGTTTTAAGCCTGGGGCTTCTCTTCTCATCTATCTGATTAAACATAAGTTATTCTAAGCTTCCACATACGCACATCATTTCTTACAGAGAGAACACCAGGGGGACTCCGAGTACAAGATTTTTAGCATTTAAAGAAACCCTCATCCCAGCAAAAGTATGCTTAGATTTCTGGGTTAATAGCTTTACATATAAAGTTTTGCCCTTATAAGATTTTTTTTAAATTGTTTATTATATTTAGAGATTTTAAAGTTTAGAAGATAAATTACTTCATGAGTAAACAGAGAAAATTAATTTCATAATTATTAATAACACTCTTTAGTGGAAGGTAACCACCAGTCGAGGTTAATACTCTAACATTTTCTACACCAAACCCTCAGGTCTTATTACTATGTGGTAACGAACTCAAAATGATTTATGAAAAATGCATGCATTGAGTGCGATTTTGAACCAACGGATCCCTACGCTTCTGGTTTACCATACCAGTCGTTAAAAACACCAACACCAGTAGCCCCAGTGGCCGAGTGGTGTAGTTATGCCATCCTTGACTTTAGAACTTGTAGAAATTTTAGTTCCTACCCTACCAAACAAGTTTCCGAAAAGGAATTGGATGCGTCGCCTTGAAAGAGGGTGTGACCTTCTTTCGTTGATTGGGCTATCAGCCCATACAACTCGAGAAAACATGTAAACCTCATAAATTCTTGGATATGAAATTAAAAAAAAAAATTTTAATTAAGACCATAAAACCCAGTATCTGTTTGTTCAGCAGTATTTTTCATCTTCCACTCCTAATGACTTCGTGTTTCGTAAAAAAATACAGTTTTGTCGTTTTGGAATGAAATGTTGTGTCAACAGTCACATTATTTATTCTGTTTTTTTTTCTCCTGCAAAATTCTGTTGAACCAATTCTTTTTCCGTCGTATTTACTGGTATAAAAATATGCAACATGTTCACGATTCAGGGGTTTCAACATTCCCCAGAGACAAGGGGGGTCTAAGTACCAAAATGATGTCCGGAACGATGCGTTGTGTAGTTATCAGATGGGAAAAATCAAAAAATGTTCTTTTCCCGTACCCCAGTATTAAAAAACAAAGGAGACCTTTTTCCAGTTTTCGGCCAGTGATCATTTTTCTGAGTTTAGGGGTTTTTTTAGCCCCTTTGATATACGATGCTGTAGAATTATAAAAAAATTGTTGTACGAATTAAAAAAAAATATCAATTTGTGTTAAAAATTTGTGATATCGAACACCAAGTCACTTACAATTTAAGTTTAAAATCCCCGTCTTTTCTTTAACAAATTATTTTTTTTTGGTGTTTCAACAGGCCGAGAGAAAATACACTGGTTATACATTTCATTTAAAATTTAAAATTTTTTTGGTATTTTTGTTTCTTTGTTTTTTTTTATTCTTTTCTTTTCTATTTTTTAGTGTAGGTGTACCTTTTTAGTTTGTTGAAATTATGCCTTAAAATGACAATGTTAAACATATTTCTTTAAAAATTTTTTGGGAATTTTTAAAAAATTAAATCATAATAGTAATTTTATTGTAAAGTCATTACTGCAACTTTAAAATTTCCATTGCAATTGGAAGCTTTGGGGGTTTCAGGGAAAAATACGTTTGCAAATTTTTTTTTTTTTTTCCTAATTTTTTTTTTAAATTTTTTTTCATTGACCCACAAGTCATTTGTACACTTATGATGGACCCAAACACCCTACTTTTTCGCCCCGGGAACTAAAAATTTGGATTAAACAATCCAGCCACTATCATTTTAAAAAAGTTGATACCAATTGCGCGTGATTTGGGTTTAAATTCCCCCCTTGAGGAAAAAGCCAAAAAGGTTTGAATAATCCCGTTTGGGATATATTAACTAATCCTGTTTATAAATTGGACCATAATCCTTCATTTCCCTCGACCTTTCAGTCATTCAACCCCAACATAAACCCCCAAAATTTTCACCCCTTTATTTGATCCCTGTATGAAACCAAGAAAAAGGGTTTGAAGCCACTTGAAATGTACGTGGCAGAATAATGGGTTTTTTTAATGTTTGTTCTGGAAAAAAACAAAAAACCTTTTAAAGGGGGGTAGAAAGTAGTTTTATAGCTCCTATTATTTTTGACTAAAGTTCTCTTTTAATTCACAAAGGGGGTTTTGTGAAAATAAGATAGAGAAAAAGACGGGCCAACTTCGCCCCAATATTTAAAATGAAATTTCTGAAAATTTTTTTACCCAAATTTTTCCCCTCCTTTTTTTACTTTCCTTTCTTATAATAAAAAAAAGTATGTATTCGTCAAAAATTGGGACCTCCCAAAGTTTTCACATTTCTGGAGAATAAAGGCCCTTTCAGGATCCCAAAAAAGTTTTTTCACCCAAATTGGTCCGTGCGTCGGGTCGGTCGTCTGCTGCGGCTGCCCTGGTCTGTCTTTTGGGGTAAACAGGATAATTCAAGAAGGGTAAAAAGCTAAAAAACTTAAAAATTTGGTACAAAAAATTTAATTTTTTTTCCAAAAAACAAACCCGGGAAATTTTTGGGTTAAAATTCGGCCGTTTTTCTGCGGCCACGGGGCCCGCAAAGCTGGGCCGCAAGCCCCCCGGTTTTTTTTAAATTGGTTAAAGTAAAAATTTTTTTTTAGAGAACAACTTTTTTCTTAGATTAAAAAAATAATAGGGGTCTATTCTGATAATTTTTTTTGATATCTTGAACTTTTGGCCCTGGGCCCCCAAATTTTTCCCGGAATTTTGGGGGGGGACCCGCTTTGACTAACTTTTTTATTTTTAATCCTAAAGGGGGGTTGTGACATATCAAATTAAATAAATTTTGAAGTGCTGATTACAAATTTTGGCTTTGGGTTTTTATTTTAAATCTGTTCCCGTTGAGCACCAGTGGGGGAAAATTCGACTTTTTTTTGGGGGGAATAAGGAAAGTCGTGTGATGTTTACACCAGATTTTTTTTCTCAAAATGCGGGCTAATAAAAATTTTTCACCCTATGTTGGTACACTTAGCAAATTTTAAAAAAAATTTTAGTTAATTTACTGGGGAAAATTTTCAAAATAATTAAAGAGGTGTAAATTTTATTTAAGAGAAAAAAAAATAAAATGCCATTTGTAGCTCATAAACCAGCAAAAATTCCTTTTTACTTTTTAAAACGGGATGAATTTTTTATTTTGAGGAAGGGCCCCAAATGGCCATACTGATGGGAAATGCCTTATCACCACTGAAAATAATATTTTTTTTTTCCCCCTTATCCTATAAAAAGGGAAAGTATTGTTTCCCGTCAAAAATTTTACCAAACCCACCCTTTTCCCAAAATTTCTGGACGAATTTTAAGCCCCCGGATCCCAAAAAAGGGGTTTTTCACCATTGGCCCCGTGCGTCTGCTGTGGGGTCTGTCTGTGTGCCCTGTGGGGGTGTTTTGAACGGGAAATATCTCAAGAACGGTAAAAGCTAAAAAACTTAAAAATTTGGAAATGGTAATTATTTTTATACACCAAAAACCCATGAAATTTTTGGTTTAAAATTTGGGCCCGCATTCTGCGGCCGCGGGGCCGAAAATTTTGGGGCCGAAAAGCCCCCGCTTTTTTAAAATTTGGGTTAAAGATAAAAAAAAAAGTTCGGAACAACTTTTTTCTCAAAATTAAAAAAATAATGGGGGTTTTCAGTCTTTTTTTTTTAAATATCTTTAACTTTTTGGAAACCGGCCCCCAATTTCCCGGTATTGTAGGGGACCCGATTGGACAAACTTTTTTTTTAAATTCACCCAAATGGGGGTTTTGACATATAAAATTTAAAATAAATTTTTAAAGTGCTGATCAGGGAATTTGGCTTTTTGTTTTTTTAGTTATCTTTTTCCCGGGTTCCCGTCCCCATGGGGAAATTTTCGACCCCTTTTTGGGAATAAGGAAAGTCGTGTGATTTTTAAAAACCAATTTTTTTCTTTGGGGGGGAATTTGTTAAAGAAAGAAAGCAAACTACTACCCTTTTGCTATAATGTGTTTGAACTTGTGATAAAAAGAAATCAAAAATACAAAAATACATAAAAAAATGGCCCGTAAGGATTTTTTTATTTAATACTTTATTTAAAATCAAACGTTTAAAAACCGGGGAAATTGAACCCCCGGGCCCTCCGGGTTTCCCAGGCCGTCGCTAAATTTTTTTACTGGGGGTGGGTTCTCATTAATTCTTTAAATAGATGTGCCCTTTTAAAGAGTTTTTAAACGGGCTTTGTTCAAATGTAAATAATAGTGTTGCCCAATTTGAAATCTGTTTGAAAAATATAAATACCAAATGTTCGTAAAAGTACTTTGTAATAATTCAAAAAAATTTAAAGAAATTGTTCCTATAATTTTGGAATTTTTGGGATAAGGGGGGGGTTTCCTATAAAATGGGTGAAAAGTCTTCTGTTTTCACTTTACCAAGTCCTACTTATTCAAAAGTGACTTTCAGTGTTTCCCTCCCGTTCAACCAATCAGGAAGACATTTTTGGTACCCCTTGCAGTTCTGTACGTTGCTTGGCTTTTGGTTAGGGCTTGAATCTTCCCCACAAAGCAGGGGTCCCCCAGGAAAGGGTTTAAAAAAACATTTACCACAAAAAAAAATCTACAAAGGAACTCTCCACGGGCAACTCTCCACAGGCAACTTCCCCACAGGCAACTCCCCGCAGGCAACACCACACTTAACTCTGCCACAGAGGCTCTTACCACGGGCCCCTCTTCAGCCATAAACCCCAAAAAGTAGAAACCCCCATCTGCACCCAACAAGGATTTGGAAAGGCCGGGGGAAAATTTCTGAAAAACCCAAAAGGGTTTGCCCGCAGACCTGGCTGAAAATCCGCCGAAACGAAGCTAACGGCACAGATCCAGACTGCGGGCCCTAGGGGTGTGCTGCACCCAACCAATGGGTGGAGGAGCTTTTTCCAAAAGCCACCACTACTGTACTCCTGCAAAAGGGAACCCACTGCAGCGGGGCGGTCAAAAGACCCTCAACCACACTCCCGAAAATTTGGGCTAACTTCACTCAGGTAAAAAAAATTGCCCCGGAAAAAAGTCCACTTTTTGGGCGCCGCAAAGAAAGGGATCACAACAAGAAAATTTCTCAAAAAAAAAATATACTTTTTCACTTTTCCAAAAGGGACTTGTATTTTTTCTTTTAAATTTCTTTTTTTACATATTGTAAATTTTTAAAAATTTTGTTTTAATATATTGTATTGCATAAAAAAAAAAAATTGTGTTTCCTGTAGTTTGGAATTATCCCCCTTTTTATTTTCTTTTTATTTTTTTTTTCTCCCGGGGTTTTTTGCAAAATATTTTTAATTTTAAAATGTCTCGATTGAAAGAAGTTAAATTTTTTTTGAATTATAATAACCGGGAACGGGATTTAACCAAAAAAAACAAATTTAAAGGGAAAATGGGTTTTAAGAAAATCATGTCAACCCTCGATCATATTCCCCATCAAATATTATCACTGGAAAAAATTGGAAAGTTTTTGGAAGACTCGAATTGCAGTATTTTTTAAAAAAAAATATGTATTAGATGCGTTAAAACTTTAATTATCAAAAAAGGGTTTAGTTTTTTTTAAAAAAGATGCTTATATTTTTTTTGAGTAAGTAGGTTTTAAAAAGGGGGGGCATCGGGTCCTCTTAAAAAAAACAAAAAAAAAATTTTAACATTACCACCTAAAAAAAACCCAAAAAAGGGGGGAATGACACGAATTACGTGAAAAATTTTAAACCAACAAAAAATTGAAATCCCAATCGAATAGGTAAAATATCTCAGAATATATGCGATAGTGGAAAGTTGAATAATTTTTATTAATATTGCAAATTATCTCTTAGAAACTTTTCCAAAGCTTAGGACAAGTACCTGTGTGTAAATAAAAATAATAAAAATAATAAAAAATTTTGTTTATTTACAATTTAAAAATGTTTTTTTACAAAGAAAATTTTAAATAGAAAAAAGAAAACCCAAAAATAAAAGTGAATAAGATTTAACGTCCCGGATTAAAAACCCCTTTTGGGTTTTCCTCCCATTTGCTGGGGAATCTTTCCCAGCGGGCCCACATTAATTCACCCACCCGGGGGTTGGGCCGGTTTTGCTACAATAAAATTAATGAAAACAAATACAAAAAATAAATGGGAACTTTAAAAGTAAAGGAAATAGTGGAAATTAGAAGAAATATCCCCCTTTATTTGCTTTATTTTAAAAAACATTTATGGGCCCTCTTTTTTAATTTTGACGCTATGTTTTAAAATGGGGAATAGGAAAAAAACCCTTGTTTTTTAATGAAGAGGGAAAAAAAAATCACAAAATTTTTTTTCCCAGTCTTTAAAAAAACTTTTTTTTTTTTTTTTTTTTTCTTTTCTGCGTGCGTTGGATAAACAGCCGAAATTTTTCCCTCCCCCCTAGTTTTCCTCTTTTTTTTTCCCCAAATAGTGTAAAAAAAGGGCTTAATCGAAAGTGTTTTTTTGCTCAACCTTTTATTTTTGGGTCCTCCCCTTCATTTTAAAGGTTTTTTAAACCTTTATTTAAAAGGTTTATCTTGTTTTTTTCATCGTTTTATGTGTGTGATAGTTTTTTTATTGTAAACATTTAGGGATTTTCACTGTGCAGAAATTTCCCTTTTTGTAAAAAAATTCCCAAATTTTTTTAAATATTGAAAAACCCTACATTTTTTGTCAAAACCCTTTTTATCCGCTTGACCCCTTCTAAATTTCCCCCTTAACATTGTGCTTTTATAATTTTTTTTGCATTTTTAAATTTGAAATTTTTTTTAAAAAAATTGTCTAATTTCGAAAGCATTAGTGCTTTTTTGGCTTGTTTTTTCTTTTTTGGGGTTTTTCCCAAGGAAACCCATTTTCCCCTGTTTGTTTTTGTTTTCCCTTTCCCCCATCAGCTGATTTGGTAAAATTTCCATTTAAAATTTTTTTTTTCCCGCTCTCCCATTTAAAATTTCAAATTTTTTCCCCGCTCTTCATTTAAATTCAAATTTTTTTTTCCCTTATTAAAACCACTTCAAAAAAAGTGAGTGTTTTTTTATCACCAAATTTAAAGGGTTTTTAATTTGGGTGTTTTTATCTCCATCTTCAATTTTTTGGGTTTTTTTTTTTGTAGTTTTTTTTCTTTAAAAAACTGAAAACCAAAATTTAAAAAATTTTCCATTTATGTGCAATATCGGTTTCTTTTCCCAAACTAAAACCCGTGCTCCTTTATATCCCCCACCCCGGATCAAAAAGCAAAAGCTACTAATAGTAAAAAATGAAAAATTTTTACCTGCCTAGATCCCGGGTTTCTCATTTTCCATTTGACTCTACTATTTCAATGGACGTTATTTTTTGTGCCTTGGAGACATTGTAGGAGCGACCGTTTTGGTTTTTTCGCAGGTAAAAAAAGGGGGACCTTGTAAAATTTTACCTTACTAGTGAAACTGTAGTTTAAAAAATTTTTGATGAAAACCCACAATTAATTTTTCAATAAAAAGCCGCTTGTGGTTGGAAAAATTTGGGGAACAATGGTTTCAAAATCTTTAGGAAAACCCAGAGCCCCCGGGGAAAGCCCGGGCTGTTTCTTACAAAGGGGCTATCTAATTTTTCCCCAAGGTAATATCCCCTATGAATTTATTGGCCCCGTACTCTATGGGCCCGCTTCCCCACCCCATGGGATTTTAAAGATTATATGTAGGGATGTTTCCCGATCTCCGGCATTCCTAAACGTATTTTTTGATAACATGTATCACAAGGGTATTCCCTTTTTATCGACCCAGTTAAAAAGTTTTTGATGCCCAAATGGGGTCATTTTGGGGAAGAAATGCCCCCCCCCCTTCCCCCCCAGCCAAATGACACTCCCGTCAGGGTCGTTTTCAACAATCCCTCCCGTGCCTTTGGGCCTAGTCCCTCGACCATACCGTGCTTTTCCCATAAAATCTGATACCTTCCTCCCCCCGGGTTTTCTTCCCCCCCGTGTTGGCTCCCCTAATCTTTGTGTGGACGAGCTCCCGTCTCCCCCCCCTTTTCGATTTTTTTTGTTTTCCCCCTCCGTTTTTACCCCCCGCCTCCTTCCTTGTGAGTTCTTTTTTCCCCCCCCCCCCCCCCTTACCCCCCAAAAAACTTTAACCCCCCCAAATTCCCCCCAACCCCCCCCCCAAATTGGGCCTTCCCGAAATTTAACCCCCCCCCCCCCCAATTTTTTGGAGCCCCTCCCTCCATAGTGGCTTTTTGAGAGTGCCCCTTCCCGAAATGCAGGGTTTGGGAAAAACTCCCTTTAATTACAATCTGTGTGTGCCCTTGATTATAAAGGCTAGTCCCCCCAAAAATAATATAACCCAGGCTAAAAAAAGGAGGAAATAGGCCCCTTCCCCTGTAAAAACTGCTGAAAAAAAAACCCGTGTTGAACCCTTGCAGATTTTAAATCTCTTGGACCATCAATTTGCAGGCGAACCCTCGTTGACCCGATTGGGAAATTTTTCCCAAACCCTTTTTTGGGATTTTGAGGGGGTCCAAAACCCCTTAAAAAAGGGGAAAATAGAATTATTAAAAAAAACTATAATTGGCCTTAAAATTTTTAACCCTCCCCTGTTGGAAAAAACTTTTGCAAAAAGAATAGAAAATTTCCCAAAACTCACTCCAAGGTTTAAAAATAGATTAAAAAATTTTTTCACAAAATTTTCAAAGTCCCCTTGTTTCTGAACTCCCCCCCCCCCAAAAAACTGAATAAAATACTAAATCCCCTTTTCAACCCTATTTTAAAAATATTCATTTCCCCTCTCCTTTTTCCCCTCCCCCCTTTTTTTTTTTTTTTTTTTTTTTCCCCCCTACTGACAAAATTTAAAAAAGCTCACCTACCTACCTACCTTTCCCCACTTTTATTTTCCCCATGTAATTTTGCACAAAAAATCCTAGTCCTCACAATTTCCTAATACGTTGAACCTTTTCCCCAAAAGGAAAATTTTTTTTGATCGACAAATTGGTTTTTCTATGTACCTATTTAATATTATTTTTTCTTCATAAAGCCCCTTGTTTCCCTTTAGACTTTAAATTTATGTGTATCTACTTGTAAAGTTTGTTCAATCTAAGTTCTCTGGGGCTAGTTGAAGAGGGTTTTGGTAGTCATAGTCAGCGGTAAAAACCCCTTTCCTTGTCGTGCCGGATCCAAACTTCGGCACATGGCCCTTTCGCCTTTTTCAAGCAGAAAACCGAGAGCTGCCTTTAAAAATGCACATATATAATAAATTTTTATTCACCTTTAACCTTTTCACTACTTGGGATTTTACCCCTTGGGTTGTGTGTATGATGTTTCCCCCGTGGGCAAGTTGTACATCAGGGTGTTTCCTGTATCCCCGGGTTTTTCAAGGCCCCTGCCCCTTCGCTGGGTAATGCCTGCCCTACCAAATAAACGGGGGGTTTTTCCACTAAAGGACTCTCCTTTTAGGTGCTTTAAGAAAATTTTTTTGTTTGATTTTAAAAGTTAACTATTTTTTTATTCAAAAATAAAGTACCTTGTGAAGACGAAAGGGCAAAATTACTTTTCTAAAATTGTCACTAGATTTTAAAAAATTTTGTATAATATTTTTGAAGTAATTTGGGAAGCTTTTTTTATTTTTTTTTTGTTTTTGTAAAAATATTTGTATTAAAAAGTAAGTATGGGTTTTATTTTTTCCCGTGGAACATAAATGGACCTCAATAATTCCAAATTTGCGAACTTTAATCCTCCCCTGGGGGAAATATCCCTTATGTTATTTGCTTAAGGAGTCCCGTTTTGGTTCCCCCCTAAAAAAGTAAAATTTAAAAAAAAAAATGATTCTTACAGACACGACTACCTGGGGTGGGGGGTTTAAAGCGTGGGAGGGGTGGCTTTCGTTTGTTTTAAACCAAAATGCTTTTTCCCAAAAAAGGGTAAAAAAAAAACACTCCCCTACATTTTGTTGCTGTTTTGGTTAAGATTCCTTTTTTTCAAAAGGAAACCCGTTTGTTTTTGCAACATATAAACTTCCTCCCCCTTTTTTTAAAATTCTCTGAGTCTGATTTTTCGCAATATTTAGTTTACAAATAATGGTTCCTATGTAATAGCTGGGTTTTTAAACCACAAAACCCTATTGGGGGGGACCATAAAACCCCATTCGAAAGGCAAAAAAGTTGGAAGTTTTTTCCCAAGTAATAAACTCCATCTTTTAAATAAGGGGAAGCTACTCCCTACTGTCTTTACATTTAACCCACTCCCGCTAAACGAAACCTTTCTCTATGTTCTTCCTCTCTGTTCCTGACCCCGTTTTTTTTATTAAAAATGACCCAATTTTTCTCCCGGCCCCTTTCCCATTGTTTCTCCTCTCAAGTTTCCTACTCCATGTTCTAAACTCCATTAACTCCCCTCCCCCTGAGAAAAAAATGGAACAAAGTAAAGCGGGTTTGGGCTTTGTTCCGGGAACCCTGTTCGGTTTTGACTTTCCTGTTAATTTTACCTGACATTGATCTCACCCTTTTTTAAGATTAACACAGAAATACTACTGCAGCTGAAAACCTCAATTCCCCAGAAAAAAATTACCCCCTAATCGCTTCCGGTCCCCCTGGTGGGATGCCCATTAAAAACCCTCATCAGAACAAACGTAAGAAACTACGCGCTTTAAGGAGACATCCCCCCTGATGACAATAGAACAAACGTTTTGAGAGGTCGTGCAGTTGCTCTTTTGAATGATCAAAGGGGAAGAAACGTAAAAAAGGTTTGGAGGGGAAAACCCTTGAATCTATTGATCAATCTTGAGCCCCTCTGAACTTTTCTTTAAAAAGGGCAAAAGAGAGGAAAAAAAACAAAATCAAAACATAAATTTCCCCGCTATGCAGGATTTGGTTTTTTGATAGTGCCCCTCCCTTTTTACGACAGTGCAAACCCTTGCTAATACCCAAGGGAAATCACTTTTCCCAAAAGTTTTCTTTTGGGGTTTAAAATTATTCAAGCGTTTTTTTAATGCCCAAAAATTTTCTCAGAAAGTGGGGAAAAAAATTTTCCCCGGGTTAAGCAACAGCCAAACCCATAACAAACCCTTTGAATTTTTTCCCCAGGGGATGCATGTTTTGGCGTCTTGCACTTTTAAGGGTGCTTTGGGCCCGGAAAGGGAAAAAATCATTCTGCTTTTAAAAAAATTTCTCCAGATGCATTAAAAAAAAATTCTTTGTTTTTCAATGTCCCCTTTGGTCTTCTTCGGGCCCCAAAAATTTCCCCTTTTTTCTTTGGTCCTCTGCTTTCATTGTTTCCCCCCCTAAGCCCGGGAAAAAAAACTGCTGGGCCCTCCCCGCTACAGACCAATTTCCCCTTCAAAAATTTCTTTCGGGCAAAAATTTTTGAGAAAAAAGGGAACAAGCGTTCTTTTGGGGTTTCTTAAAAAAAAACAAAAGTCTCAATCCCCGTCCAAAAAAAAGGGGGACTTACAAAACGATCTACAATGGAAAAACCCGGGATCCCTTTGGGGGCTTGAGGTGGTCAGGGATTTTTCCCAAAAAGGAGCCCCACCCTAGCGCTTTATGGAATTCAAAAACTTTTTCGAATGACATGGGGGTACAAAATTTTAGAAAAATTTGTAAATCTAGGTATAAAAAGGATAAAATTTTTAAAGATACCCCCAAAATTTTCTCTACAATAGGAAAAATTCAAGTCCCAAAAATAAAATGGGGGAAAATTTTTGATGAATTTTGCCTTAGTAACGGCATAGGGCCAAAGGGGCTCCGCTATCGCCCCTCCCGTTCATTGGGCCCTTTAAGGACGAAAAACCCAATTCAACAAAAATTTCCCCCTTTTTGGGGGGCTCTTGTTCATTTGGAAAGGGTTTTTCAAAAAATTTTAAGAGGTAAAAAATTTTACAAAACCCTTGTTGCTCGCTTTCAATCCACTTTTTAAAAGACCTTTCTTTTTGGTCAAAAAAAAAATTTGGGTTGTTTTTCTCTACGGGAACCCGGAAAAATTTTGTGTGTGTTTCTCTTTTCAAGGTTTACTAGTATAAATTTAAAACCCCCTCTATATTTCGATGGGAACCGTTTTAGGGTTTTTTGATAAAACCAAGTTTTTTGGGTTAGTCTGGGAAATCAAAATTGGGCATGGTCCCCCCCATGGGGGCCTAACGTAAAAGAACGGGGCCCCCTTAAAAGCTTTGAATGTCCTCAAAAATGGGGGTCCTGTAAGAGCTTTGGAGTTCGTCGCTCAAAAATTACCCAAAATGTATAAATCTTTGAATTACCAATTTTCGACATGGATCCTTTGTGTATGGTGCTGCCCAAAAAACATAAATTTTAAAAAAACTAAACCCTGTCCCAATGCAGGTTTTCAAATCGCCCCTGGGGCCCTTTTCGATCTAGGGGCCCCGTGCCTACCCCGTACGTGGAAATTTAGGTGTTTCCCCCCCCTACACCTCCGGAGGGCTCAAACCTTTTTGATGAAAATTGTTTTTTAAAATTGGGCCCGTTGTCCTCTAACCCCGTTTATAATATTTTTTAAAATCATCAAATCCCAATCCTGCAAACTTTTCTCCCAATTTAAAACCCCAAACCCCCCTTTTCTTGAGGTTCAGGGAAGAAGTTATTTTTGCAGGGAAAAATTTTCTCCGCAATTTTTTCTCCATTTAGAAAAAAACCTTCCGCCTTGGGCCCTTTGAAAACCCTAGATTCGATAAAACTTTAAAAATTTGGCAAAAAAGAAAATTACCTTCTTTTTGCATTTCAAAAAAATATTTCCATGAATTTTATTGCTTTCCAAAAATTCTAAAAACACAAATTTTGCTTTTTTTGATGGGTCTAAAATGGAAAATTCTACAAGTGGCATATATTGTCGAAATGTTTTTTACAAAAATTTTTTTTCTCTTTAACCCTGTTAAATTTCCCTATTTTTGTTTAATGATTGCTTTCCCATTGTTCATTTAAACCCTATCAATTCCTGCCCAAACAGAATTTTCTAATTATTTTTGATTCAAAGGAAACGCTTTTGGGTGCCCATTTCCAATCCAAATAACATAATTTCCCCTTGGGTTTTTTTTATTGTATTTTTGTTGGCTTTAAACTAATTGAATGTGGTAAGGTCATAAACCCTTTTTAATTTTTGTCCCTTCTCACATTGGTATTAGTAGTAATGAGGCAGTGATACCAATGTGAGAAGGACACCATAAGAAGGCTAGACCTTACCACATTCAATTAGATCACGCCAACAAAAATACAATAAAGAAACAATGGGATTATCGTTATTTGGATGGAAATAGCATCCAAAGCGCTCTTTGAATCAGAAATAATTAGAAAATTCTGTTTAGGCAGGAATTTGATATGTTTGATGCACAATAGAATAGCAATCAGTTCAGACGTAAATACGGAATTAACATGGTTAAGAGAAAAAGAAGATGTAATAACATTATCGACAATATATGCACAGCTTGTAGAATTTTCCATTTTAGACCCATCTGTAAAGCACAATGTGTATTTAGAATATTTGGAAGCAATCAATTCATGGAAATATTGTTGAAATGCAATAGCAGGTATATTTTCTTTCTTGCCTAAATTTAAAGTGTTATCGAATCTAGGAGTGTCGAGGGACCAAGGCGGAAGGTGTTTACTAAATGGAGCAAAATTGCTGGAGAGAAGTTTTCCTGCGAAATCAACTTCTTCCCTGAACCTCAAGCAAAGGGGTTTGGGTTGATTGGGAGAAAAGTTTGCAGGATTGGGATTTGATGATATTAAAATATTATAAACAGGGTTAGACGGACAACTGGCAATTTTAGAAACATATTTCATCTGAAGCTTGAGTCTCCTGAGGTGTAGAGGGGGAACACCTGATTCCACGTACAGGCTAGGCACTGGGCTAGATCGTAAAGCTCCAGTGGCGATTCTGATACCTGCATTGTGGACAGGGTTTAGCTTATTTAAAATATGTTCTTTGGCAGCACCATACACAAAGGATCCATAGTCGAAAATTGGTAATACATAAGATTTATACAGTTGGAGTAATGTTGAGCGACGAACTCCGAAGCTCTTACAGGACACCATTTTGAGGACATTCAAAGCATTAAGGGCTCGTTCTTTTACGTAGGCCACATGAGGGGACCATGACAATTTTGAGTCCCAGACTAACCCAAGAAACTTGGTTTTATCAACGAAACTCAAACGGTTCCCATCGTAATATAGAGGCGGTTTAATTATACTACGTGACCTTGAAAAGAGAACACACACAGATTTTCCAGGTTCCGTAGAGAAAACTAATCCATTTCTTTTTGACCAAGAAGAAAGGTCGTTTAAAGTGGATTGAAAGCGAGCAACAAGAGTTTGTAGAATTTTACCTCTTGAAATTATTAGTAAATCGTCGATGAACAAGAGCCGCCGCAGTGGTAATTTGATGATATTGAGTAGTTCGTCCATGAAGACAATGAACAGGAGCGGCGATAGCGACGACCCTTGGACTATGCCGTTACTAAGGCAAAATTCATCAGAAATTACCCCATTACTTTTGACTTGAATTTTCCTATTGTAGAGAAAATTTTGGAGGTATCGTAAAATATATCCATTTATACCTAGATTTACTAATTTTTCTAAAATCTTGTACCTCCATGTCATGTCGAAAGCTTTTTGAATATCCATGAAAGCAGCTAGGGTGTGCTCCTTGTTGGAAAATCCCTGAGCCACCTCATGTTCCAGAGATACCAGATTATCCATTGTAGATCGCTTGTAACGTCCACCACTTTGACTGGGATTGAGACTTTTGTTATTTTCAAGAACCCAAAAGAGACGCTTGTTCACCATTTTCTCTAAAATTTTGCCGCAGCAATTTAGAAGAGAAATTGGTCTGTAGCTGGACGGCAGCAGTCTATTTTTCCCAGGCTTAGGGAGCGGAACAATGAAAGCAGAGGACCAAAGAGACGGAAATTTGCCTGAAGAAGACCAGATGACATTGAAAAACAGAAGAAGTTTTTTTAATGCATCTGGAGACAATTTTTTTAAAAGCAGATATGATATTCCGTCCGGTCCAGCAGCCTTAGATGTGCAAGACGACAGTACATGCATCATCTCGTGAAATTCAAAGGGTTTGTTATAGGCTTGGCTGTTGCTTAGATCCGGGATAATTTTTACACTTTCTGAGATAATTTTGTGCATTAGAAAATCGCTTGAATAATTTTCATCAGAAGACACATTAGAGAAGTGAGTTCCTAAGGTATTAGCAATGGCTGCACTGTCGTAGAGAAGAGTGGCACTATCAAGACAATCCTGCATAGCAGGGATATGTCTTGATGTGTACTTTCCTCTCAGTTTGCCCATTTTATGATAAAGTTCAGCAGAGCTCATAGATTGATCAATAGATTCAACGAAGTTCGTCCAACCTTTACGTTTCTTCTCCTTGATCATTCTACGAGCAACTGCACGACCTCTCATAAACGCTGTTCTATTGTCATCAGAGGGATGTCTCCTTAAAGCGCGTAGATACTTACGTCTGTTCTGTATGACGTTTTTAATCTCGTCATCCCACCATGGGACCGGAAGACGATTAGGAGGTAACTTTTTCTCGGGAATTGAGGTATCAGCTGCAGATAGTATTTCTGTGTTAATCTTCAAAAGGGTGAGATCAATGTCAGGATCATCAACAGGAAAGTCGAAACGAACACGTTCCCTGAACAAAGTCCAATCAGCTTTATCGTAGTTCCATATCTTCTCAGAGGGAGTGGAGATAATGGAGCTAGAACATGGAGTAGGTACTTGAGAGGAGATAACAATGGGAAAGTGTCCAGAGAAACATAGGTCATTTTTAACTGAAAACAACAGGTCAGGATACAGAGATGAAGAACATAGAGTAAGGTCGATAGCAGAGTGGGATAAATGTGAAAGACAGTAGTGAGTAGCTTCCCCTGTATTTAAAAGATGGAGATTATTACTTAGAATAAACTTCTCAACTTCTTTGCCTTTCGAATCGAGTTTATGGTCCCCCCAATAGGGATTGTGGGCATTGAAATCTCCAGCTATTACATAGGAACCAGTTATTTGTGACTGAATATTGCGTAAATCAGACTCAGAGAAGTTTAAATGGGGAGGAAGATATATGTTGCAAAAACAAACGGGCTCGTTGAAAGAAGGAATCTTAACCAAAACAGCAACACACTGTAGGTGAGTGTTTATAGTTAGCTGTTTGGAAAAGCAGTTGCTTAAAACAAACGTAGCCACTCCTCCACACGCGTTACCACCATCCAGGTAGTCGTGTCTGTAAGAATCATATTTTTTTAAATTTACTGTTTTAGGCGGAACCAAACGGGACTCCTGTAAGCAAATAACATAAGGTGATATTTCCCTCACGAGGCATTGAAGTTCGCTAATATGATTATTGAGTCCATTTATGTTCCACTGTAATAAAATACTACTCATACTTACTTTTTAATACAAATATATTACAAAAACAAAAACAAAATAAGAAAAGCTTGCCATTACATCATAATATTATACAAAATTTATAAAATCTAGTGACAATGTAGACAGTAATTTTGTACAATCAGTCTTCACAAGGTACGTATTTTTGAATAATAAATAGTTAACAATTAAAATCGACAGAAAGTTCTTGAGCACCTACAGGAGAGTCCATAGTGGACATAGCCCGATATATGGTAGGGCAGGCATTACCCAGCTGAAGCTGCAGGAGGCATGACATACTCAGATACAGGTACACCCTGATGTACAACTTGTCACAGGGGACATCATACACACTAACAAGGTGAAATACCAAGTAGTGATAGGTAAAGGTGAATAATAATATTATATATGTGTCATTATAACGCAGCTCTCGGTTCTGCTTGTAAAGGCTGTCAAGCCTATGTGCCGAAGATCGTATCCGGCACGACAAGGTACAGGTGTTACCGCTGACTATGACTACCATACCCTCTTCAACTAGTCCAGAGAACTTAGATTGATACATACATACAAGTAGATACACATCAATAGAAGTCTCAAGGAAACAAGGGGCTTTATGAAGTAAAATAATATTAAATAGGTACATAGTAAGACACAATATGTCGATCGCAAAAAATACTCATTTGGAAAAGGATTCAACGTATTAGGTATTGTGAGGACTGAGGATTATTGTGCTAAATACATGAGGAATAAAAGTAGGTAAGGTAGGTAGGTAGGTGAGCTTTCTTAAATTGTCAGTAGAGGGTTAAAAAAAAAAAAAAAAAAAAAGGTGGATGGAGAAGGAGATGGGTATGAATATTATAAATAGGGAGAGAAGGGAGTAGTATTTTATTCAGTGTTAGGAGGGAGTTCAGATAACAAGTGGACATTGAGAATTTTGTGCAAATTTTTTAATCTATTCTTAACCTTGGAGTGAGATTTGGAATTGACTAGTTCGTTTTGCAAAAGCTTTTCCAACAGAGAGGTAAAGAAATTAAGGTCCAAATTATAGTTTGTTTTAATAATATCTATCTTCCTCTTAAGTGGTTGACTCCTCAAATCCTCAAGAAGGTTGAAGAATTCATCAGGATCAACTGAGGGTTCGACCTGCTTAATGAGTGGTCCAAGAGATTTAAAATCTGCAAGTGATTCAACACAGATTTTTTTATCAGCAGTATTTACAGGGAAGAGCTACTACTCCTTTTCTTAGCACTGGTTATATTACTTTGCTGACTAGCCATATCATCAATGTCACACACAGATTGTAATTCATGGGTAGTGTTACCAACCTGCATTTCTGTAAGTGCACTCTCAGAATCCACTATGGTAGGAGAGGTGTCTCCACCAATATCAGGGGAGATTTCAGAAGGAACCATATTGGAAGGAGTAGAGGTCACATCAGAAGGTAAGTTATCCTTTGTAAGAATAGCTAACTCATCAGAGGAAGGAGGCGGAGGGTAAGTAACAGGAGGTGGAACAGAAAAATCGACAAGGGGGGGAGACGGGAGCTCGTCCACACTAAGAGACTTAGGGGAGCCAACAGCAGTGCGGGAAGCAAACGCGGGGAGGAAGGTATCAGATATATCGGAAGCACGAGTATGGTCAGAGGGACTAGGATCAGAAGGCACAGAGGGATTGTTGAAACGATCCTGAGCAGGAGTGTCACTGCTAGGGGAAGGGAGGGGGCAGTTCTTCACCAAATGACCCTCAGCTTGGCATCTAAAACATTTAACTCGGTCGATAACAATGAATATCTTGTGATACATGTTATCAAAAAATACGTTTAGGAATGCCGGTAGATCAGTCACATCCTCTACTATGATAGATCTTTGAAATCCCATGAGGTGGCTGAAGCGTGACATACGAGTACGCAGGCCAATAAATCTCATAGGGGATATTACCTTAGTGAACTTAGATAGCTCATTGATAAGAAACGAGTCTGGCATTCCAGGCTCAGTGTTACACATGAAGATTTTGAAACCATTGTTCACTAATTTTCTCACCACAAGCGGCTTATTATTGATAACTAATTGTGGGTGTTCATCATAAAATTTGTTAACTACAGCTTCACTAGTAAGGTAAAATTTTACAAGGTCGCCATTTTTACCTGCGAAAACCATACGGTCGTCTCCTACAATGTCTCCAATGGCACAAAGATAAGCGTCCATTGAAATAGTAGAGTCAAATGGTAATGAGAAACCACAGGATCTAGGCAGGTACAAATTTTCAGTTTTACTATTAGTAGCAGTTTGCTTATTGTATCCAGGTCTAGGGATATAAGGAGCACGGGATTTAGTTTGGGAAAAGAAACTCGAGTATTGCATCATAATGGATAATATTTAATTAGGTTCAGTGTTAAAGAATAAAACTACAAAAAGAAAAACAAAAATTGAAGATGGAGATAAAAACACCCAAATTAAAAACTTAATTAGGTGATAATAAAAACACTCACTTTTGTGAAGTGTTTCAATAAGAAAATAAATTTGAATTTAAATGAAGAGCGGGAATAAATTTGAATTTAAGTGGAGAGCGGGAAAAGGAAAAATGTAAACTGGAAATTTCTTACCAAATCAGCTGATGGAAAGGAAATCAAAACAAACAGGAAAGTGTTACCATGGAAACCACAATAGAAATAACAAGCACAATAACAAGCACTACATGACTTGCGAAATTAGACATTTTGTAAAGAAAATTTCAAATTTAAAAATGCAAAATAAATTATAAAAGCACAATGTTAAGGGCACAAATCAGAAGGATCAAGCAGGATAAAAAGGTTAGACAAAAGTAGTAGGATTATCAATATTAAATAATGGAATTATATTTACAATGGAATTTACTGCACAGTGAAAATCATACATGTTATACAATAAGAAAACTATCACACACATAAAACGATGAAAAATCAAGATAAATCACTATAAATAAAGGTAAATGTACTTAAATATGAGGGAGGACCCAAAAATAAAGGCTTGAGCAAAAAATCACTACGATTAAGCCATTATTTCTACACTATTGGGAAAAAAGAAGAGGAAAACTAGGGAGAGGAAAACTTTCGACTGATCTATCCAAGCGCACGCAGAAGAATGAAAAAAAAAAAAAAAAAAAAGTTTTTAATGAGCTGGAAACACAACTTTGTGATTTTTTTCCGTCTTCATTAAAATCAGGTTATTAACCTCATTCCCCATTAATACATAGCTGTCTATATTACAAAGAGGACCTATACATGTTAAACATAAAGCAAATAATGAGGATATCTCTTCTAATACCATCTATTTCTCTCACTTTTAAAGTTCTATTCATTTTTTGTATTTGTTTCATTAATATTATTGTAGCAAATCCGGCCCTACCCAGGCTGGGTGAAGTTAATGTGGGCAGCTGGTACGATTCCTAGCAAATGGAGAGTAAAACCCAGGGTTCTAATCCAGGACGTTAAATCTTATACACTTTTATTTTCCCTCTGATGTTTCTTTATTCTATTTAATAATTTTCTTTGTAAATAAACATTTGTAAATTGTAAATAAACAATATTATTATTATTATTATTATTATTATTTACACACAGGTACTTGTCCTAAGCTTTGGAAAGTTTCTAAGAGATAATTTGCAATATTAATAAATTATTCAACTTTCCACTATCGCATATATTCTGAGATATTTTACCTATTCGATTGTATCTTCAATTTTTTGTTGTTGAATTTTACACGTAATTCGTGTCATTCCCCGTCATGGTTTATATTAGGTGGTACATGTTAATTTCTTTTAGTTATTTTAAGAGAGACCCGATGCCCTCCTTTTAATACCTACTTACTCAAAACAATATAAGCATCTTTTGAAAAATAACTAAACATTTTTATGATAATTATGTTTGAACGCATCTAATACATATTTTTTTTAAACAATACTGTCAATTCGAGTCTTCCAATACTTCATTATCTTAGTGATAATATCGATGATTAACTATGATCGATGATTGACGATGATTTTCTTAACCGATTCTCTTCAAATTTGTTTTATATGGTTAAATCCCGTCAGGTTATTATAATTCAAAAAGATTTAACTTCTTCAATCGAGACATTAAACTTAAATATATTTTGCAAAAACCTCGAGAGAAAAAAAAAATAAATGAAGATAACAGGTGGATATATTCCAAACTACAGGAGCATCAATGTTTATTTTTATGCAATACAATATATTAAATACAATATTTTAAAATTCACAATATGTAAAACGAATAATAGAAAAAATACAAGTCCATGAGAACAGTGAATAGTATATTTTTTTTCGAGAGAATTGCTTGTTGTGATCTTACTTTGCGGCGACCAGAATGTGGACTTTATCCGTGCAATTCTTCACCTGAGTGAAGTTAGCAACTTGCGGCAGTGTGGTGATGAGGATCTTTTGACCGCCTGCTGCAGTGGTTCCATTAGCAGGAGTAGCAGTAGTGGTGGCGTTGGACGAAGCTCCTCCACCGATTGTGATGCAGCACACCCCTATGTCCCAGCAGTCTGGATCTGTGCCGTTAGCTTTCGTTGCGGCGGATTTACAGCCAGTGTCTGCGGCACCTTTGGTTTTGCAGAAATCTCCCGCCTCCAAGTCCTTGTTGCTGCAGATGGCGGTTTCTACTTCTGGTGTGATGGCTGAAGAGGTTCCTGTGGTATTAGAGCCTCCTGTGGCAGAGTTAAGTGTGGTGTTGCCTGCTGGAGAGTTGCCTGCTGGAGAGTTGCCTGCTGGAGAGTTGCCTGCTGGAGAGTTGCCTGCTGTAGATTTTTCTGTGGTAGTGTTTGTACCATTTCCTGGGGTACCGCTGCTTTGTGGAGAAGATTCAGCCCATACTAATGCCAATGCAACGTACAGAACTGCAACTGTAGCTACCAAAAATGTCTTCATGATTGGTTGAACGGGAGGGAAACACTGATGTCACTGTGAATAAGTAGGACTTGGTAATGTGAAAACTAGAAGACTTTTCACACATTTTATATGAATCCCCCCTCCTCTTATCTCCAATAATTCATATATATATAGGAACAATTACTTTATTTGTTCTGAATTATTAGCTAAAGTATCATTCACGAACATTTGCTATTTATATTTTGCAAACAGATACATTGACAACACTATTATCACATTAGAACAATGCCCGTAACTCTCTTGAATTGTCACATCAATTAATGAATTATATGAGAACCGACCTCAGTAGCTTGAGCGACGGACCTGAAACCTGGAGGTCCGGTGGTTCAAGTCCCGGTTTCAGCGTAGATTTAGTAAAGTATTAAATAAAATATCCTTAGCGACCATTTCTTATGTATGTTTGTATTTTGATACTTTGATCACAAGTTCATCACATTATAGCAACGATAGTAGTATGCTTTCTTTCTACAACAACTCTCACACCAAATGATAAAAATCTGGTGTAAACATCACACGACTTTCCTTATCTCCCAAAAAGGAGTCGAATTCCGCCACTGGTGACTGAACGGTAACAGATAACTAAAAATCAATGCCAAATTCGTGATCAGCACTTCAAAATCATTTAATTTGATATGTCACAACCCCCATCTAGGATGAATAATAAAAAAGTTAGTCCAATCGGGTCCCCCTACAATACCGGTAAATTGGGGCCGGTTTCCAAAAAGTTAAAGATATCAAAAAAATGATCAGAGTGAACCCCTATTATTTTTTTAATCTGAGAAAATGTTGTTCTCGAACTTTTTTTGTATCTTTAACCAATTCAAAGAAGCGGTGCTTGCGGCCAATATTTGCGGCCCTGCGGCCGCAGAATGCGGCCGATTTCAACCAAAAGTTTCATGGTTCGTCTGGTGTATAAAATTAATTACCATACCAAATTTCAAGTCTCTAGCTCTTACCGTTCTTGAGATATCCTGTTCACACACACACAGACACACAGACAGACACACAGACAGACGCACGGACCAATGGCTGAAAACCACTTTTTTGGTATCCTGAGGCTATGATTCGTCCAGAAATGTGAAAAGCTGGGTAGGTCAAATTTTCGACGAATACAATACTTTCCTTATTATAGGATAAGGAAAGTAAAAATATTATATTTCAGTGGTGATAAGGCATTACCCATCAGTATGGCCATTTGGCCATTCCTCAAAATAAAAAATTCATCCCGTTAAGAAGTACAAGGATTCAGCTGGTTTATGAGCTGACAACTGGCATGTATTTTTGTTCTCTAAGTAATTGACACCTCTTCTACTGTATTATGACATTCCACAGTAAATTAACTAACATTTTTTTTAAATTTGCTATAGTGTACCAACATAGACTGAATAATATTATTAGCAGCATTTCGAGAAAAAAAAATCTGGTGTAAACATCACACGACTTTCCTTATCCCCCAAAAAAGAGTCGAATTCCGCCACTGGTGACTCAACGGTAACAGATAACTAAAAACCAATGCCAAATTCGTAATCAGCACTTCAAAATCATTGAATTTGATATGTCACAACCCCCATTTAGGATGAATAATAAAAAAGTTAGTCAAAGCGGGTCCCCCCCAAATACCGGTAAATTGGGGCCGAGTTCCAAAAAGTTCAAGATATCAAAAATATTATCAGAATAGACCCCTATTATTTTTTTAATCTAAGAAAATGTTGTTCTCTAAAAAAATTTGTATCTTTAACCAATTTAAAGAAGCGGCGCTTGCGGCTAGCATTTGCGGCCCTGTGGCCGCAGAATGCGGCCGATTTCAACCAAAAGTTTCGTGGTTCGTCTGGTGTATAAAATTAATTTGTGTACCAAATTTCAAGTTTCTAGCTTTTACCGTTCTTGAGATATCCTGTTTACACACAGACAGACAGACAGACAGACAGACAGACAGACAGACAGACGCACGGACCAATGGCTGAAAACAACTTTTTTGGTATCCTGAGGCCATGATTCGTCCAGAAATGTGAAAAACTGGGTAGGTCAAATTTTCGACGAATACAATACTTTCCTTATTATAAGATAAGGAAAGTAAAAATGGATGGAAAAATTGGCTAAAAATTGTCAGAATTACATTTCAAATATTGAGCGAAGTTGGCCCGCTCTTGTACTCTATCATTATTTGCACAAACCACTTTGTGAATTAATGAGAGCTGAGTCAATGTAACTAGGAGCTATAAAACTACTGCTACCCACTTCACGCTGTTTGTTTATTTCCAGAACAACATTAATGAACCCATTATTCTGCCACAGTAGCATTTCAAGTGGCTTCAAACGCCTTCGTTCTTGTTGCATACAGGGGATCAAATAAGGTGTGAAAAGTTATAGAGGGTTCATGTTGGATTGAACTGACTGAGAAGGTCGATGGAAATGAAGGATTATGGTCCAATTTATGAAACAGGATTAGTTAATATAATCCCAAACAGGATTAATCTAAACCTCTTTTGCACTTAACCTCAAGTGGGAATTTCAACCAATCACAGCGCAATTGTATCAACTGTTAAGTGATAGTGGCTTGGATTGATTAATCCTAGATATTTAGTTCCCGTGGCGATAAAGTATGGTGTTTGGTCCAGTCATGAATGTGTACAAGATGACTTGTAGCGTCAATGAAAAGAAAATTAAAAAAAATTAAGGAAAAAAAAAAAGAAATTGTCAAACGTATTTTTCCTGAAACCACCAAGCTTCGCAATGTGCAATCCCCGGAATGGATTTAAAGGTATGCAGTAATGACTTACAATAATATATTACGTAGTTATGTGATTTAATTTTTGTAAATTCCTATCAAAATTTAAGAAATATGTTTAACATTGTCAGTTTTAAGTGCATAATTTCAACAAACTACAAATAGGTACACCATACACTACAAAATAGACAAGATAAGCAATAAAATATAAAACAAAGACAACAAAATACACAAGAAATGTTAATTTTGAAAATGAATATGTATATACCAGTGTATTTTCTCTCGAGGCCTGTTGGAACACACCAGAAAGAGACATAATACTTGTTCAAGATAAGACGGCGGACTTGTAACTTAGAATTAGTAAAGTGACTTTGAGTAGTTCCGATATCACAAAAGTTATTAACACAAATCTGATAGCTTTTTTAATTCTCGTACAACAATTATTATAATTCTACAGCATCTGTATATCAAATGGGCGTAAAATAAACCCTAAACCTCAGGAAAAATGATCACTTGGCCGAATACTGGAAAAAGGTCTCCCTTTGTTTTCAGATACTGGCTATCAGGTAAAAGAACCATTTTTGATTGCCATCTGATGAACTACACAACGCATCGTTCCGGTACATCATTTTGGTCACTTTAGAGTCCCACCTTGTGCTCTTGGAATGTTGAAACCCCTGAATCGTGAACATGTTGCATAGTTTATACCAGGTAAATACGACGGAAAAAGAATTGTGTCAACAGATATTTGCAGGAGAAAAAAAAACAGAATAAATAATGTGACTGTTGACACAACATTTCATTCCAAAAACGACTAAACTGTATTTTTTTACGAAACACGAAGTCAATTAGGAGTGGAAGATGCAAATACTGCTGAACAAACAGATACTAGGTTTTATGGTCTTAATTAAAATTTTATTTTTTAATTTCATATCCAAGAATTTATGAGGTATTACATGATTTCTCGAGTTGTATTGGGGCTGATAGCCCAATCAACGAAAGAAGGTCACACCCTCTTTCAAGGCGACGCATCCAATTCCTTCGGAAACTTGTTTGGTAGGGTAGGAACTTAAAATTTCTACAAGTTCTGACGTCTAGGATGGCAGTAACTACACCACTCGGTCACTGTGGCTACTGGTGTTGGTGTGTTAACGAGCTGGTATGGTAAACCAGACAGCGTAGGGATCCGTTGGTTCGAATCGCACTCAATGCATGCATTTTTCATCATCATTTTGAGTTCGTTACCACATAGTAATAAGACTCTGAGGGTTTGGTGGTAGAAAATGTTTAGAGTATTAACCTCGACTGGTGGTTACCTTCCACTAAAGAGTGTTATTAATAATTATGTAAATAATTTTCTCTGTTTACTCATGAGAGTAATTTATCTTCTAAACTTTAAAATGCTCTAAATATAATAACAATAATAGAAAATCTTATAAGGGCAAAGCTTTATATGTAAAGCTATTAAGCCCAGAAATCTAAGCATACTTTTGCTGGGATGAGGTTACTTTAAATGCTAAGATCTTGTACTCGGAGTCCAGCTGGTGTTCTCTCTGTAAGAAATGATGTGCGTATGTGGAAGCTTAGAATAACTTATGTTTAATCAAGATAGATGAGAAGAGAAAGTCGCAGGCTTTAACCTCGCCCCCTGGTTCACTACAATTTCTAATATTTTGTTCTTTTTATTTCATGTCCTATGTTGCAAAATGTATCAAGTAGTTTACCAAACAAAGTGTTTAATAATAATAATAATAATATACTAAGTTATTTTATTATTATCTGACCTGGTTTCAGGGTTTTCAAGAAAACCCTTAAAATTAACACTGCGACCTCATGCGATCCATTCTGATCAGTTGATTATATTTGGTTTTAAAATCCTGATTTGAGATAGTCAGGATGGTGGTTTTACCCTCCAGGGCCGGAAATGCCAGCCTCATTTGTTCGGAGGGAACAAAATTTTCTGTTCGAAAAGTCTGCCCCAATCGAACTCAGAATCTCTGGACTATAGGCAGTAGTCACAACCGTACGCCATGGAGGCTGGCTTGATAAAAAAAAATATACATTTTTTTATTCATATTTGTGTTAATCTGTTAATCACTTTCGTTATGTCACAACTACTCAAACTCGCTTTACTAAATCAACGCTGAAACCGGGACTTCAACCACCGACCTCTAGGTTACAAGTTCGCCGCCTTATCGATCAAGCTACTGATGTCGGTTAGTGGAGAAAAACATCGTAACTAGACACAGCACTGAATAATTGTGTACATAAACAAATAATATGTATGTACATCTGTTATTCTGTATAATCGCATATTAAATTTCGGACGTATTAAATAATAATAATATATTATGCTCCTATAATTTAGAAGAAAGAACAAATGTTTTCAAATAAAGATTTCACAGAAAGCCCTCGTTTAGGTTTCGAAATGAATTACATACCTAATAAATATAATAATCATATTAAATTTCGGACGAATTATGCTCCAATAATTTAGAAGAAAAAACAAGTGGTTTCGAATAAGTAGTATATGGGTCATTTTCATTTATCTTGGGCAATTGGATTTTTTCAAGTCATGAACGTTACCTTTTTCCTAAACAATTTTTAGGCTCAGAAGACTAAGACAAATACCTTTGAGCAAAAGCTTTCATTTAGAATATTTCTAGCAGCTACCTCTTCACACAAAATTACAAAAACTTAACGTACCAGGTAACGTTGATGACCACGGGTAACGTTCATGACGGTAACGTTCATGAGTAACACGCCACTAAAACAATCTTTTCTCAATAAAAGAATATTCACTTTACAAAAAAAAATATTTGATTGGAAAGAGGATATGCAGAAGAATTAAAGAAATACATTATATATTAAAGAATCATTACAATTTATTTAAAAAACCGCGTAACGTTCTTGTCAAAAAAAATTAGACCCACCATTGTCCCTCACTGTACTGCATCCAACATCCAACTGACAGGAAATTTCAAAACAAAAACAATGTCATCTGTAAGAAGCAAAATGGCGGCAGCTGCTAGCTTCTCATTCTAAGGGTTTTTCAAAATGGTTTACATTTTTTTGGGGGTAACATTCATGACGGAGATTTTTTTTTCTTCGTAGGGACACAACTTTACACGTCTGTAGAATTAGGTGAACATTATTATTTTTATGAAAACTAATGGTCACATCCTAAATAAACTGTATTTTTCTCATTTATATTGGATTTTGGTGAAAATAATGGGGAGAAATGCATTTTTTTCTATCAGACACAGTAAAATCTTAGACTAAGGGACACCTAAAATATCATGAACGTTACTTACATAACTGGCAATTTTGAGTCTCCACATTAGTTTAAAAGACAATTTATTATTGTAATTTATAAAAAAAATTGTTTCCTATGTGATCAAATAGATTTTAGTCATATATCCCTATTATTTTCACATTTATTAAAGGAGAAAGGTTGCGGACTTGATATGCCCAAGATAAATGAAAATGACCCATATTACACAGACACACCTATTATATTACATAACCAATACGTATATCACATACCTATTAAGTATATTACATACCTAATAAGTATATTACACAGTTATTAAGTATTTACCTACCTACCTAATAAGTATATTACAATTATTACATACCCAATAAGTATATTACATACCTAAAAAGTACATCAGAACATTATTCAAAATAACGAACTGGATCATTGTTCGAATTTTTTTCTCTAGATGTTTCGAGAGAAGTTTGTTTAGTTCGCTGTACTTGTTAAGTTACATGAACTTTGCCAGGGAGAGTGAGATAATTGTTAGGTCCTTCCTGGAATTTTCAAACAGGCTTAGTTGAAATTAACGTTCCTTGTTACAGAAATAGTAAATTATGTAGGCTTATGAGGTACTATTCAGACAGAGTCAATTGAACGTTACTAAATATAATTATATTGAACAATTGAACATGCCTAATATTTTAACTTTTTGGTAGGTTCTATGTTTAACCCAGATGGGGCTGACGTCCTTCCAGAAGGACGCTTCGAAGGACTACGCTGTGGATTTTTCTAATTAATTCAACTTGTTGGGGATAGTTCGCGACACCTCAAACTCTTTGTTTAGAGTTCGAGTGATAAGTTGACACCACTTTTATTTTGATTTATTCTTGCGTGTGAAAGTTTGGATAGTTGTAAATTTCAATGGATAGACGAGACAAAAAATTTCACCGCCTTATCTGGGTTAATAATAATTTATTCATGGAAATCATTTAATTGTATTTTTAGATCCAATGTAATGAGATACTCAATTCATGGTCTTCACTTTAAGACCTCTAAAGACAAGAGTTTTCATGAACCATAATAATATACTGTGATACTTGTGTATGCAAATATTGTCATCAATAATTATGTTATTATAGATACCATATTGATCAGTGCCCATCATTTAAAGATGAGGAGGTCTTGTCTATACTTTGGGAGCTCAGGCAGAAATTCCCACCCATTATTTCTATTGTTTTCATACTCCTACTCAGCTGCTATTGTTTATTTTCTATAACATGTACCTATGAGACATTCTATGTCTATGCTATCGCTATAAATGTTATAAAATATTTTAAAACATTAAAGAAACACTATGCACGTAATAACATAATCTATGTACCAAGTATTACTTCCGAGAAATTTCTAATATTAGACATCGGAAGTATTGTGTTCGTTTTTATAAAAAAAAAGATACCTTATTGCTCCGATATCAATTTTTTTCATAGTTTTGGCCGCAACCTTCTGAGGAAATTTTTTAACTGTTGAAAGTTCCCTGTCAAAAGAAAAAAAAAATACACGCTTATACATAAATATTTTTCTAGCATGCAAATCGGGATTGCTACAGCTCCACCTCTTTTCTTTACCTTCATTTTATTTTTCGAAGTTGTCATAGTTTCATGCATGGCGCTTTTCTACTCTGACATGATGGTTTAGTGTTGCCATTTTTACCGCACCAAGGTTGTTTAACCAAACAGTGTGCCAGTCAATGAGTCAATCTTCCACTAAATCCTTTTTTTCCGCATTTCTCTTGTTGATTTTGAATGAGGATATTGTTTTGTTGGGTTGTTGGTTACGTACACACAACATCACTAAAAGTTAAAGGTTGCAGTTAAAATAATAAAAATAAAAGGAAGTTCTTTTCAGGTGACACTTTCTAGGAAAAAAACAGCTCAATGTTGAAATTTAAGACTTATTAGTATTGTTTGTTGTGCTATATTTTCATAACTGCAAAAACTATCGATATGAGTAAGACACAACACCCTATTATTATAACTATATATTCTGATTCAATATTATTATTATAAATTTTGTATGCTTTTAGAATAACCACATTTGTTATAGGTACAACACATTGTAATAAAAAAAGAAAAAATATATTAAATAGAGGACGGCTGATTAAGGCAATCTCTTCCCTCCAACCTCCACCCCTATCTAGTGCTGCACATTTTAATTGTTAGAAAGCGGAGTGTATAACGGAGAGAGTTTCTCACCCACATTTCAGGACCTTGAGTGAGCATTCGATCCGTGGGGGGGCAAGGGGTGGTGAGCAAACTCCAAAATTGCAACAACCTCGTGTTGTCGCTAAACTTTGCAAACTCTAAATATGGAAAACTTTTGTGAAAACTCTAAATATGGAAAACTATTTTGTCCCAGCACGACTTGTGCGGTCAGCGCAAGGTTCCCCACTTGGTCCCCCACTTAGAACATGCCACTCTGTCAGGAAATAAATTTTTCAAAATGAAATTTTATGCTAATGTAAACCTGTAATTCCTGTGCACTGTATTTATTTTACTCGTTATTCTATAGAATTTATTTGGTGCATTAAAATTACAACATTATATACAGACCTTTCAGAAAGTGCACTCTAGGAATTTTTGGTGCTCTCTAGAGATGATATTGCCGAATTCATAAAGAAGAAGCAATTGCTCTATAGGAAAAGCAATACCTAATAAGTGAAAGGAATAGGTCTGAAAGAATATATTCTTCTTCTTTTACTCTGTCTTATCCCGTTCATGCAGGGTCGACGTTGTTCAACCTCATGGTTGAGGTTGATTGGTTTTGGCACATTTTTTACGGCTGGATGCCCTTCCTAACGCCAACGATTCTATTTGATTTATTCATATCCAATTGCTTCATTTTTCAGAGAAAAAAAACTTCACGACCGAGTGTACTGGTGGCACTCAAGTGTCTGCACGAAATGAACCGAATGTGCAACCGGTACGCGGTGGTACACGCATCCATATAGACAGAAATAATTATCGAATAGGCGGGAATCTATTGTACTTTTAACTTAAGACAGAATATTTCTGTTCATAAGCACGACTCTATAGACTGGAGTACGAATATAGGCTGGAATACGACTGTAGACTATAGGCTGCAATACGACTGTAGACTATAGGCTGGAATACGACTGTAGACTACAGCCTGGAAAAGATAAATTATACATCAAGAAGAAGAAGAACTCATCAACTCATCACACTAAAGATCGTGATGATGATGAACGCCAGGAACTCATAATGAATTCGACGGCACAACAGCATCGTAAAAAATACATCGCACTTGCTCGTAAAGTCTTTTTCTCGTGTCTTTTGAAGATGGTAAAACCGAGACATTAAAATGTGCAGTACTTCTGTCTGAATTTTTTTTTTTTTTTTTTTTTACAAATTCCGACCATATTTCTGTCTCCATTAATTGAATTTTATTATAAAATTTTAATCGAAACAGCACGATCATATTTACTTGTTTGTGACGTTTGATTGTTTAAAGATTTTTAAAGCATCGAATCTAAGAAACGGTTAGACCATTTGGGAAAAAAAATGATTGGATGTACTGGTGATCCCCGTTCCAATCATTTTCTCAACTAAAACAATGGTCTAGCCATTCAAAGAAGAAATGTTTCTTGCATCCTCGGTTCCCTTCCGGATGGACGGTTCCTGGGAGAAGTTTTTCAATTTCAATACTTAGAAAAGAGAATGCCGAAGGCATTATCACCACCCTTGATCAGGGTTTGTTTATATTTATTTCTAACTTGTTACCATGTTAATTGTATAATTATAAAAGATGTAAATAAAGATTGATCCAAATGTTTATAAATAAAATGAAAAAATAATAACCAAAATACGCGAATGGCTTACTAGTTAAAGCGGTACTTAAAAAAAAATCGACACAAATCAAATTTAATTCAATATATTTTTAAACAGAAAAGAGCAAACAGTCATAATACAATGAACTGATTGAAGTCTATTCAAAAATTTCTGGGTAAAAAAGAAGAAGCCATTAGAAAAATAAATACTGCCAATAATGGAATCATCACTCCTTGTAATGCATTAATTCTTATTCTTGCATGAATACTTTGAGCTGAATGATGAAACAGGATTAGATTTAATGTAAGTGAACCCTGACTCGGCCACTGTGACACTATCAGCTGAATATTATGTAAAAAGAGGAAATGTGGCATCCGTAATGAGCACACTGAAGAAAGAAGATGTTTTTAATGAAATATATTATATCACTAGCGGGCTGTAGCCCGCTTTGCGGGCCGAGGCATGGCCGTGAAAGCAAAAAATCCTTTTTTGCCAATGGCAGGTGTTGTAGTGGGAGTTTCGAAAAATCCCGTCTTTTTGCACATCTAGACTATAAGACAAAGCTACCTACCAAATTTCAGCTTCCTAGGACTTACGGTTTCGGCTGTAGAGCGATGATCAGTCAGTGAGTGGTCAGTCAGTGACTTTGACATTATTTTACATATTAAGATTTGAATATGAACCTAAAACCAACTAAATAAAATATAAAAATATTATGTAGTGCGCTGTGATTGGTTGAAATTCCCATCGGAGGGCGTGTTACGGGATAGTCTTGGATTATATAATCTAATCCTGTTTCATAATTTGGATCTCAGTTACATTCGGGCTAATTCTCTCAATATTAAGCGGTGTTTCAATTTCGCATGTTCCAGGTAAAGAAACGGTGATGAAAAATCGGAAGAACAGCTGACCCCATTTACTCAGCAGTCAGATACTTGACTGCGCTGGTAACTAATGTTTAAGGTCTTGGTTTGTGAATCCAGTGGTTGCGGGTTCGAAACCTAACTTGGACAGACAAGTTATGCTTCTGGAATCATAATACTCATTAGTCCTGGTTGGGCAGTAAAAATAAGGCGATATTATTATTATTAACACTTCTTCTTCTTTTTTTACTCTGTCTTATCCCACTTGAGCAGGGTCGACGTTGTTCAACCTCTTGAGGTTGGTTGGTTTTGGCACAGTTTTTACGGCTGGATGCTGTTCCTAACGCCAACGATTCTTTTTATTTAACGTCCTGGATTAGGGCGGGGGCTTTACCCTCTATCTGCTGGGAATCGTACCAGCTCCCCATATTAACCTCACCCAGCCTGGGTAGAGCCGGAAATACCAGCCTCAAATTTACGGAAGGAACAGAATTTTCTGTGGGAAAAATATGCTCCGACCGGGGATCGAACTCAGGATCTCTGGACTACGGGCGGTAGTCACAACCTTTCCGCCACCTTCACGCCATTATTATTATTAGTACTATTCTATTTTTAATATAATAATAATATTCTATTTTTTTTCGCCATCCTGATACCTCCACATTCAATTATTTCCTGATACTGTATTTTTCTCAGCTCTTCTAACTTTATTTTCTCGTATAATTTTTTCCATCTCTTCTTCAACGGTACCTTGCCACCATTTTGAACACGCTATTCTGTTCCGACACGGAGAAGTCCGAAATTGGGGAAAGAGAGAGAGGATAATAGAGGAATAGAAAGAGAGAATGAGAGAGATAGGATAATAGGGGAAGAAAAAGAGAGAATGAGAGAGAGATAAAAAACGAGAGAGGAAAGCATAAACGGAGAATGAGAGAGAAAGAGAGGATAAGAGAAGGTGAGAAAATGAGACTCGGAGAGAGAGAAAGAGAGGAATAGATGGAGAGAAAGAGGGAGAGAAGGTGGGAGAGAGAATCGGAGAGGGGGACTTCATGAGAGAGGGAGAGAGAATAATAGGTGAATAGAGGGAGGCTAAGTGGGAAAGAAAATAGGTGAGGGGGAGAAAATGAGAGAGGGAAGGAAGGAGAAATAGTGAATGTGAGAAAAGGAGAGTGCGAGAGAACGAGAGATGGGGAGTGAGAGAGAAGGAGATGAGGAGAGAAAAGGAGGGAAGGAGAAATATAGAATGAGAGGGAGAGAGAGATAGAAAATGAGAGAAAGAGAGAGAGAGTGAGTGAGAGAGAGAGTGAGAGATAGAGTGAGAGAGAGAGAGAGAGTGAGAGAGAGAGAGTGATAGAGAGAGAGAGAGAGAGAGTGATAGAGAGAGAGTGAGAGTGATAGAGAGGGAGAAGGTGGGAAGGAGAGAGAGATAGAGAATGAGAGAGAGTAATAGAGAACGAGAAAAAGAGAGAGTGATAGAGAGAATGAGAAAGAGAGAGGGATAGAGAATGAAAGAGAGAGAGAGAGATAGAGAATGAGAAAGAGAGAGAGTGATAGAGAGAGAGAGAGAGGGGGGGTGGGAAGAAGAGAGAGAGAGAGAGAGATCAATCCTCGCCACTCCTACCAGTTCAGTTCCAGCTCTGAACACATCTTGAACGAACCTGTGTAAAATTCCACTCGTGACTATTAATTTTCATTAGAAGGAAACAGATTTTTTTTATAATAAATAATGAAAAAAGTAATATACAGGGTGGATTAAAAATTTCATAAAATTTTCATTTGGTAGTAAAAAGTTTTTGTTGGCTGCATGAGGGAGAAATCACCAGATACAGCCATTTTCAAGTCCGCTGCCTTGTCAGTCCAAGCTTCTGAGGTCGGTTACAGGGTGGAGTCGATTTAAATACATAGTAAGTTAATTTGATAGCACCCACTGGGATTTTGCAAGTGGTTGTGGGTACGGGGTATCACTCGTGGCATTTTCGTAATTGTTATTACTTTTTGTTTTTTTTGATAAAATGTTCGTTGATTTATAAATTACAAATAAAGTACCATAAAAAATCTCTTTCTTGAAATTTTGGATAGTTAAGATTCAAAAATCCCCATTTATATGGCCAAATTAGGATTAAGCGATTAAGGAAACATTAAAGATCAAGAAAGGTCCCATGAAAACTATCTATTTATCACGGCAACGTCCCGCTGTCAGGAAAAGTTCCATTTCGATAAAAAAATAATTAAAAGATGAGTGATTCACAGCCATTTATATTTCGTAGCCATGAAACAGGAACTAATGTAGACGCTTGTGGTCTGTTTTGTAGCTTGCCCATCCCGTAGTATACCTCCCCTCTGACGGGCGAGAAGTGACACAATAGTTCCCATTTAGCTGTTGGGTCAACACGAGCGCACCGGAAGGTATCCCTTACAAACAACTGTAACCAATTTTTTATTACAAGTTTTAGTCGGCAGTTATACAACAACAGTTATACAACAACAGGCGACCGGGCATCTAATACAACTGTCAATTTTTCTCTCGTATGTCCGTTTTAATGTTAGTCCCTCAATTCTAGTAATCCAAAAAGTTATGTTCGGACTTGGTAATTCTACCAAGCGCCAACGCAGCGCCTCGCCGCTTATACATAGTCAAACTGTTAGCGTAATGGGACATTCTGTCTCGAGCCAACAGTCTAAAAAAAGCACTAATATACTAGGTATACTATTATACTTTAGTCACAAAGAACCAGTGCCCTTAAAGATAAGCACTAAACTTATGGTTGATTTCAAATTTCTGAAATCGAAACTCAGGTCGGGGACCTTACCCTTTTCTCGACGAAAACTTTGTTAGTATGATTCACCCTGTATATAATATGGAGTTTCTACTCTGCAGAAAAACTAAAGTTAGTTTTCTAGTACTTGTCCGGGGTACTGTTGAGAATAAAATATAGATTCGCCACGTTCAGTAAGTATAAATAATAGAATGATATTACAGAATGTATAAATATTAGTATGATGGTACAGAAAGTATTATATTATGTCCTATATTATAAATAATCAAATAATAATAATAAAGAACGAAGCACTCTGCCCATCACAGCTGCTGCATTTCCTCTCCGAAGACAAAGAGTAACTTGGCCAACGTCGACTTAAAAAAAGTGAAAATTGACTTGTGTTTTTTTACTATGATATTTGTGTTCATCACTTTCGTGATATCACTTTCGTGATACCAGGCACGCGCCGGTATGGCTGCAAGTCCTGCGCTCGAATTTCTAAATTTTCCACGTTAAATTTTTAAGTATATGATTTTAAAAGGAAGCTGAGCCCAACTATCCAAGATATGAAATATACTGAAAATGAATCCTGCGAGAAGATTGTAAGAGAGAAAAAAAAGGCAATATAGATTGCGAAATAATTATATGAATGAATGATATCACAAGTACTCAAACTGGCTTTAGGTACTAAATCTACGCTGAATGTGGGACTTGAAACACCGACCTTCAGGTTACAAGTCCGCCGCCTTATCGATCAAGCTAGTGAGGTCTTCGTTTGTACAACGGTTTCAAAAACATATCAAAGCTTTGATTAAACTATTCTTGCAGGTCAGGAACACAAATTTCGTAGATATCTCACTTTTCTTTGTGAACTACGACCTATTTAAGTTTGTAAGTTATAGTTATCATGATTGTGTTAGTCACTTTTGTGATGTCACAACTTCTCAAACTCGCTTTTCTAAATAAACGCAGAAACCGGGACTTGAACCACCGACCTTCAGGTTGCTAGTCCGCCGCATTATCGATCAAGCTACGGAGGTTGGTGTGTAAGTTTGTATTTAACGTCATACTCTTGCTTCTGCTGCAAACCTATTACCTGTTTTGATTCCCCCTGTGTCTTGCCACTGTTTCTGTGCTTCAATTTGCCAAAAATACGAGCAAGTATACCTTCACTGAATACTCAATCGGTTGCTGCGAAATATACTGTGTTGCTGCGAGACTGTGGATGAAAATGGTGTAGGTATTATCGTGCACTGCTAGTCAAGTGGTTAACGCGCTAGACTCGTAATCCAGGTAGTGTAGGAATGCCTTGGTTCGAATCCCACCCGATGCATGAATTATTCCTCATTAAATTGAGTTTTTGACCACATAATAATAAGACTCTGAGGGTTAAGTGGTAGAAAATGCTTTGAGCATTAACCTCACCTGGTGGTAACCTTCCACTAAAGAGTATTATTATTAGGTGTTCTGTACCGGGTGGTCTGGGTATTGTCTCTAAGACTGTGTTTACGGCTTAATAATTAGCCGAACGCGTAAAAGAAAAATTAATACTTAGCCGAACTTTACACAAATATCCAATACTTAGCCGAACCATTAGAGGTTCGGCTAATTCTTTTCTCCATTTTCATTGAAAATATAACTTTTTAAGTTTTCTGAGTGGTATTGGCGCATAGAGAATGAGTTGAAGAAATTGTATTAATAATTTGAAAAATAAATATTGGATAGTCTTTCTCATTTTACAAAAACCCCAATAAAATTGATGTTCGTCTAAATATTGATTTTTCTTTTACGTATATTCTTACGCAGCAATAATTAGCCGAACCAAAAATCAGTATCGAAGCTACGGTTTTTTTTTGTTGAAATTTCGTTAATTTTTTTTTTTGTTTCAACTGCTCGTCCCGACTTCTGGAAGTCCAAGATACTCTTTAAGTGTAATTTTGTATCTGTTTAATCCGTTAATATAATTTATAATTTACATTTATATGTGTATTGGAAAATTTCCAGTAAATCTACTTAGTTTACCTCTGCAGCTGGAAATTCAAAAAGAATTCTCGTAAGGATGAGGATTTGAGGAATAAGGCTTTACCATAACCTCTACAAGTGGAACATAATTATACCCTCAGCGAGTGTATCTACAAGTGGAACGATCCGTGATCATAAATTTTGATTTTGTTTCTTTAAAAAAAAAAAAAAAGGTGATTGTTTCAAGGACTTTTTTTATTTCTTAGCCATGAAACAGGAGCTACTATAGACCTTTGTGGTTTGTGTTGATGGGCGAGAAGTGACTCATTACTACCCATTTAGGTGCTGGGTCATCACGAGAGCACCGGATGGTATCCCTTACAAACAACTATAACCAAATTTAGAATACAATTTTTTGTCGGCTCCGGCGATCGAACCCGGGGACCTTTTGCACAACTGCTTAGCCACTGAGCTAATCGTGAGCTTGAATTTTTGCATTGATTGTTCTTAATTTAATTTAGCTACCTCTTTTACCTGAAAAGTGGAATGAATGGAAGAGAAATTTGTTTGTATGAAACACAGCCTAAGCGGAATACCTAGGTATGTAGAATAGAGGAGCGATTCCACATATCCACATTATCCACATTTATTTAGTTTGAAAAAATTGAAACCTGCCAGACGAATGATAAATCTTTTTTCACGTGTATGATTCTTTTGCTGCAAGTTCAAAGTGACTACCGTATTATAATATTATGCCCAAGTGCGGTACCAAGTACTCGTACATAGTTACTATTTTTACTTTTAACGGGTGTATTATACCTACTACTGAATACTATTTTTATTTTTGACGGGTACATTGTACAGCTAAATACTATTTTTACATTTGACGGGTGTATTGTACTACTAAATACTATTTTTACTTTTGACGGTTGTATTCCACTACTAAATACTATTTTTAATTTTGACGGGTGTATTATACTACTAAATACTATATTTACTTTTGACGGGTGTATTGTACTACTAAATACTATTTTTACTTTTGACGGGTGTATTGTACAGCTAAATACTATTTTTACTTTTGACGGGTGTATTGTACTACTAAATACTATTTTTACTTTTGACGGGTGTATTGTACAGCTAAATACTATTTTTACTTTTGACGGGTGTATTGTACTACTAAATACTATTTTTACTTTTGACGGGTGTATTGTACAGCTAAATACTATTTTTACTTTTGACGGGTGTATTGTACAGCTAAATACTATTTTTACTTTTGACGGGTGTATTGTACTACTAAATACTATTTTTACTTTTGACGGGTGTACTACTAAATACTATTTTTACACTGAGAAAAATGAAATTTGAAAATGTACGTAGAAAAAATTTAGTTTAAAATACCAAAAATTGCATACTTGATGAAAATTGAAGGCGAAATGTCAAATATGATAAAATACCCCTTCAACTTTCGCTGAGTCTGCAAACAAGTGGTTCCAAATGCTTGGTAAGGCTTTATTCACCACTGCCTATCTTCAGTTCAAATTTGAAAAAAATCCTTAAAGAAGAGGTTATATGTCGACATGTTTTTTTTTTTTTAAGTGGGGTTTTAACGTCGCTTTCAACTGCCATGGTCATATCACGACGGGGGTTTTACCCTCCATTCGCAGGAAACTCACAAACCTGCTACTCACATTGACCTCACCCAGCCTGAGTGGGGCCGGGAAAAGCCAGCGTCACGAGAATTAGAATTTGAATGGTCACCCATTTTGGATCTTTTCAGAAATCGAATGAACTTATCTTTCGAACCGTACGTCCGATTTGAATGAACTAAAGTGTTATCGATAGATCTAGTGGATTGTAAGATAAGCTGTTCTAGTTCATTTTCAGTCATTTTACATAAAGGGTTACTTTTTAACGGAAAAACACTTTTGACGCACAACTGAGTTAAGAATAACCTGTGTTATCAAAAACTATGCATACGATTTCAAAAAAAATAAACGAAATCAGGCAGATCTTGCGAACGTTATCCCAAATTGGCATAAAACATCAACATATTATTCATTCTGCCTCTTTTATCAAAAATTCATTTTGGCCTACCGATTTCAAAGTCTGAAAACTGGCAAAATGCAAGCATCAAAAATCTGTGTTAGACAATGTTTAATCGTTAGTGAGAGCTATTGAAATCAACTATTGTTTTTCAAAAACCCCTTCATATATCCAGGTTATGCAATCATTTTGAAGGAGCCTTTGTGGCTTTCCTGTTGGCGGTACGGAAATTTTTTGGGAACCAAAAATTTATATTTTTGACTACTTCTCTCTAAAATTTAGTTTAAAATACCTAAAATTGCATACTTGATGAGAATTGAAGGCGAAATGTCAAATATGATAAAATACCCTTTCAACTTTCGCTGAGTATGCAAAAAAAAGGTTCCAAATGCTTGGTAAGGCTTTATTCACCACTGGCTATCTTCAGTTCAAATTTGAAAGAAATCCTTAAAGAAGAGGTTATATGTCGACATGTTTTGTTTAAGATTTGACTTGATCTGAGATTTTGGATCTTTTCAGAAATCGAATGAACTTATCTTTCGAACCGTACGTCCGATTTGAATGAACTAAAGTGTTATCGATAGATCTAGTAGATTGTAAGATAAGCTGTCTCGTTCATTTTCTGTCATTACATAAAGGGTTACTTTTTAACGGAAAACACTTTTGACGCACAACTGGTTAAGAATAACCTGGTTATCAAAAACTATGCATACGATTTCAAAAAAATAAACGAAATTAGGCAGATGTTGCGAAACGTTATCCCAAATTAGCATAAAAACACAACATATTATTTCATTCTGTCCATTTCTTATCAAACTGTCTATTTTGGCCTACTCGAACTTTCAAAAGTCTGAAAACCTGGCAAAATGCAAGCATCAAAAATCTGTGTTAGTCCATGCTTAATCGTTATTGAGAGCTATTGAAATCAACTTTTGTTTTTCAAAACCCTCATATATCCAAGTTATGCAATCATTTTGAAGGAGCTTTAGGCTTTCCTGTTGGCGGTACGGAATTTTTTGGAACCAAAAATTTATATTTTTGACTACTTCTCTCTAAAATTAGTTAAAATACCTAAAATTGCATACTTGATGAAAATTGAAGGCAAAATGTCAATATGAAAATACCCTTCAACTTTCGCTGAGTCTGCAAACAAGTGGTTCCAAATGCTGGTAAGGCTTTATTAACCACTGCCTATCTTCAGTTCAAATTGAAGAAATCCTTAAAGAAGAGGTTATATGTCGACATGTTTTGTTAAGATTTGATTTGATCTGAGATTTTGGATCTTTTCAGAAATCGAATGAACTTATCTTTCGAACCGTACGTCCGATTTGAATGAACTAAAGTGTTATCGATAGATCTAGTAGATTGTAAGATAAGCTGTCCTCGTTCATTTTCTGTCATTTTACATAAAGGGTTACTTTTTAACGGAAAACACTTTTGACGCACAACTGGGTTAAGAATAACCTGGGTTATCAAAAACTATGCATACGATTTCAAAAAAATAAACGAAATTAGGCAGATTTGCGAAACGTTATCCCAAATTAGCATAAAAACATCAACATATTATTTCATTCTGTCCATTTCTTATCAAAACTGTCTATTTTGGCCTACCTCGAACTTTCAAAAGTCTGAAAACCTGGCAAAAATGCAAGCATCAAAAATCTGTGTTAGTCCATGCTTAATCGTTAGTTGAGAGCTATTGAAATCAACTTTTGTTTTTCAAAAACCCCTTCATATATCCAAGTTATGCAATCATTTTGAAGGAGCCTTTATGGCTTTCCTGTTGGCGGTACGGAAATTTTTTGGGAACCAAAAATTTATATTTTTGACTACTTCTCTCTAAAATTTAGTTTAAAATACCTAAAATTGCATACTTGATGAAAATTGAAGGCAAAATGTCAAATATGATAAAATACCCCTTCAACTTTCGCTGAGTCTGCAAACAAGTGGTTCCAAATGCTTGGTAAGGCTTTATTCACCACTGCCTATCTTCAGTTCAAATTTGAAAGAAAATCCTTAAAGAAGAGGTTATATGTCGACATGTTTTGTTTAAGATTTGACTTTGATCTGAGATTTTGGATCTTTTCAGAAATCGAATGAACTTATCTTTCGAACCGTACGTCCGATTTGAATGAACTAAAGTGTTATCGATAGATCTAGTAGATTGTAAGATAAGCTGTCCTCGTTCATTTTCTGTCATTTTACATAAAGGGTTACTTTTTAACGGAAAACACTTTTGACGCACAACTGGGTTAAGAATAACCTGGGTTATCAAAAACTATGCATACGATTTCAAAAAAATAAACGAAATTAGGCAGATATTGCGAAACGTTATCCCAAATTAGCATAAAAACATCAACATATCATTTCATTCTGTCCATTTCTTATCAAAACTGTCTATTTTGGCCTACCTCGAACTTTCAAAGGTCTGAAAACCTGGCAAAAATGCAAGCATCAAAAATCTGTGTTAGTCCATGCTTAATCGTTAGTTGAGAGCTATTGAAATCAACTTTTGTTTTTCAAAAACCCCTTCATATATCCAAGTTATGCAATCATTTTGAAGGAGCCTTTATGGCTTTCCTGTTGGCGGTACGGAAATTTTTTGGGAACCAAAAACGTATATTTTTGACTACTTCTCGCTAAAATTTAGTTTAAAATACCTAAAATTGCATACTTGATGAAAATTGAAGGCAAAATGTCAAATATGATAAAATACCCCTTCAACTTTCGCTGAGTCTGCAAACAAGTGGTTCCAAATGCTTGGTAAGGCTTTATTCATCACTGCCTACCTTCAGTTCAAATTTGAAAAAAAAATCCTTAGAGAAGAGGTTATATGTCGACATGTTTTGTTTAAGATTTGACTTGATCTGAGATTTTGGATCTTTTCAGAAATCGAATGAACTTATCTTTCGAACCGTACGTCCGATTTGAATGAACTAAAGCGTTATCGATAGATCTAGTAGATTGTAAGATAAGCTGTTCTCGTTCATTTTCAGTCATTTTACATAAAGGGTTACTTTTTAACGGAAAACACTTTTGACGCACAACTGAGTTAAGAATAACCTGGGTTATCAAAAACTATGCATACGATTTCAAAAAAATAAACGAAATTAGGCAGATCTTGCGAAACGTTATCCCAAATTGGCATAAAAACATCAACATATTATTTCATTCTGTCCATTTCTTATCAAAAATGTCTATTTTGGCCTACCTCGAACTTTCAAAGGTCTGAAAACCTGGCAAAAATGCAAGCATCAAAAATCTGTGTTAGTCCATGCTTAATCGTTAGTTGAGAGCTATTGAAATCAACTTTTGTTTTTCAAAAACCCCTTCATATATCCAAGTTATGCAATCATTTTGAAGGAGCCTTTATGGCTTTCCTGTTGGCGGTACGGAAGTTTTTTTTTACGAAATTCAAACGTGAGAGAGAGAGAGAGAGAAAGAGAGAGAGAGAGAGAGAGAGAGAGAGAGAGAGAAAGAGGGAGGGAGGAGAGTTGGGATTATTTTCCAAGACCCAAATCGGTGGAGTCTTTTGATCAAGATGAATATTGAAAGTATGAATAAACAGGGGTACGACAGGGGTCAATCTCATCATCCACACCCCAAATAAAATTAAGGATAGTGAACTTCACATTTCGGTTTTGCGGTAGGCTAGGAAATTGCAAACACCGAAAATAATATGGTACTAATGGAACGAACCGATATTTTACAACCTCAAAACTGAAGGTTAATTCTTCAACTTAATCTAATTTTATAGGGTGGTCCAGAAAAATGTTGACGCACGTTAATGGTAGGACATACATACACACATTTCCACAAATAATCAAGAAGCATTTCATCCGGTATCTCTTCGTTTCGTAGTACAAAATATAACTGTTCACGAGATATGGTTGGAGGTCAGGCGCACGGTTTTTATTACCAAGAAGCTCATACAAAGTTAATAGATTTAAAATTGGACCATCTACAATACGTCCCCTACATGTATGTATGTTTACAAAATTTCGTTGACATTCGTTCGGTAGTTTCTGAGATTTTAGGTGTTGGGTCAAAAAGAACGCACAGGAAAATATCCCCTTCAAACAAGTATAACCAAATTTTGAATACTAGTTCTATTGTTTCCGCGAGGGTTCGAACCCGGGACCTTCCGCATGCATGGCAAGCGAGTTCTGAATCACTGAGATATTCGTGCGTCCATATTATGTCGAAATAATTTGAAGATAAAAAATATTTGGCTTTTTTGTTTTACTTAATTATTTATTTTCAGATGGCCGTTTCGCCAGTTATGGCATTGTCAGTGAACTAAAGACTAGATTTAAAACTAATTATAGAGGGAACTTATTAGCTAACTATAATAAAATAAGAAGTTAAAGTCGAGGAACAGGATAATTTCCTCCATTCTCTCCCTTTAATTTTACTTCTAACCGTCTGAATTTAATAAAACTAAAACATAACTTTTTTACTTTCCTTATCCTTTATATAGAAAGGAAAGTAATGGAATCCCCAAAATTTACCAGCCTCCATGGTAAACGGTTGTGACTACTGCCCGTAGTCCTAAGTTCAATTCCCGGTTGAAGCAGACTTTTCGCACAGAAATTTCTATTCCCTCCGAACACGTGAGGCTGACTTTTCCGGCCCTAGTGGGTAGCTGGTACAATTCCTAACAAATGGAGGGTAAAACCCCCATCCTGACTATCTGAAGTCGGCAAACTGTACAGGATGATTTCCTCCATTCTCCCTTTTTTTATTTCTAACGGTTTGATAAATTTGAAGAGAATCAGTTGAGAACATTATATTATAGTAAGTTTAATTAGATAGAACAAAAATATATACAGTAAAATACAATGAAATTATAAAGAAAAAAAAAAGATTGAGCAAAGATACAAGAACAAAAAAAAGAGAATGAAGTTAATGTCCTACCTAAAGGGCGGGGTTATATATTGTCTGTGGCAATCTCTTCCACCCAACCCTTAGAACATTTGTAAATACAAGTGATTCAGTAAAAAAAATCTCTGCTTCTAGCGATAATAAAAGTAGAAAAATTTGAATGCCATTCACGAGGAAGTATTGTGTCCATAATTGGCAGTGTATTTTATTCTCTTTCTGACGGATCTGATCATACCAACATTGCCTATTGCTTTCTGAATTATTATAGCATTCAACAATCTCGAACTCACAACCAAATGACTAATAGACAGGTATATATCAGTATTTTGCCTTCTCCTGTGGAGGGTCTGTGAGAAGGTCATAGTTGTTAAGACATAATAAAGGATCAAATTTGGTTTAGATTTAAAAGTGCAGACCTCTTGTATTTAATGGCCTTCTTATAAAAGGGGATACCTACCACGCTCCAAAGGCAAAGTACAGATGCAACTCATATAAAAAAAAGGTTGTGTTTTACGAAATTCAGACCGTTAGAAATAAAAACAAAGGGAGAATGGAGGTAATTATATTATTGCCGACTTTACAACTTCTTATTACTTTCGAGATTTTGACGAAATTTTGTACACATATAATAGGTATAGGAGACGTATTGTAGGTGGTCCCATTTTAAATTCATTAACTTCGCACTATCGCTTCTTGGTGATACAGACCATGTGCCTGACCACTAAATTTTTACTTAAAGGCTTATATCTCTTGAACGATACACCCAATTGTCACGAAATTATGTATGTATATATGCTGGGAGTTAGCGTTCTCATTGTGCATTTATATAGCTAAATCATAAGCTTTGATATTTAGGAAATCCAATTTTTTTTTTTTACAAAAAAGTGCAAAAATAACGTCTATATGACTTGCCGATACAGAACTTTTTGTGGAGTTGGGTTTGTAGGAAAAACGGTATTCTACCATATACTTATAAAATTTGAAGAAAATCGGTTAAGCAGTTTGAGATATAATATCACTCTATAGTGGAAGGTAACCACCAGGCGAGGTTAATGCTCAAAGCATTTTCTACCACCTTAACCCTCAGAGTCTTATTATTTTGTGGTTACAAACTCAAATAAATGAGGAAAAATTCATGCACTGGGTGGGATTCGAACCAACGAATCCCTACACTACCTGGATCACCAGACTAGCGCTTTAACCACTTGACTACCAGTGCACTGTACAAGAGATACAAAGGAGTTTTATTTTATTTTTTAAACATGAGTGTTTAACAGCCTTTTTTATTTCGTAGCTATGAACAGGAGCTAATACTGTAGAAGCTTGTCTTCTGTGTTGTAGCCTGCCCATCCCGTAGTATGCCTCCACTCTGATGGGCGAGAAGTGACACAATACTTACCATTTAGGTGCTGAGTCAACACGAGCGCACCGAAAGGTATTCCTTACAAACAACTGTAACCAAATTTTGAATACAAATTTTTGTCGGCGCCGGGGTTCAGACCCGGGACCTTCCGCATAGGAAGCGAGTGCTTAACCAGTGAGCTTAAGTATAAAATCTCAAAATTGCCACGTGTATACAATGTGAACCAATCACGAGGAAGTATTGTGTTAATAATTTATTGACAGTGTATTACTTCCGAGAAATTTCTAATATTAGAAATCGGAAGTATTGTGTTCGTTTTTGTAAATTTCAATTTTTTCATATTTCTGGACGTTTCATAACCTCCTGAGCAACATTGGTTTTGTGTCCGTCTGTCAGTCCGTCGATCTGTCGGTCTCTTAAAAATATTTCTTGTAACAAGCAAATCTCAGAAAACTACTCAACGGATTTTGATGAAATTTGGCACACATATAGGACACGTTCTGTAGATGGTCCCATTTTAAATTCATTAAAGTTGTACGAGCGGTTCTGGGTGACAGAGACCATGCGCCTGACCACTAACTTTTTACTTAAACGCTTATGTCTCGTGAACGGTACACCCGAATTTGATGAAACTTTTTGTGTATATGCATATTATTCTTTTACATGGGCTTTTTAATATTAATTAATTATAATTTAACTGTGATATTTAAGTAAATCCGAAATTTGGGACAAAAAAGTCAAAAAATACGGTCCACAACTTGCCTATACAGAATTTTTTGTAGAATCTAGAATGTAGGAAAAATAATATTCTACCATGTGAAACAAATTAGAAGAAAATCGGTTAAGCGGTTCTGGAGATACAAGTGATTTAGTATAAAATTTCAGAATTCCCACGTGTATATAATGTGAAATAATCACGAGGAAGTATTGTGTCCATAATTGGCAGTGTTTTTTATCTTCAAATTATTTCGATGGTTATTATTTTGTTTTACCAAGAGTTGTGTATAATAATTTCCTGAGAACTTATATGTTTTATTCCTATTATATAATTTTTATATTAGAAATTTTTCGGAAGTAATAGTAGGACCTGATTCATTTGACCAAACTTATCACACGTAAAGTTTCGTTCCATTAAGTAGATAATGCCTTGATTTAATCATTTCATTAGCCAGCGTCGATGGCATGTTGAATACACCGGTTCCCTTCAGAACACCGAAGTTAAGCGACATCCAGCGAGGTTAAGACTTGGATGGGTGACCATTCAAATTCTAATTCTCGTGACGCTGGCTTTTCCCGGCCCCACTCAGGCTGGGTGAGGTCAATGTGAGTAGCAGGTTTGTGAGTTTCCTGCGAATGGAGGGTAAAACCCCCGTCGTCATATGACCATGGCAGTTGAAAGCGACGTTAAACCCCACTTTAAAAAAAAAAAAAAAAAAAAAAAAATCATTTCATTTCCCTGCCCGAGCAAAGCTATGTTAAGACAACAACTTTTCAATTATTTATTTTTTTAAAACGACGTTAAACCTCACTTTTTACTGCATGGTCATATGACGACGGGGGTGTTACCCTCTATTCGCAGGAAACTAAAAACCGGGTATCCACATAAACCTCACCCAGCCTTTGTTGGGCCGGAATGCCAGCATCACGAAGTATACACCTCGCTATACGTTGCTCAACTTCGGTGATCCTACAAGAACCGGTGCCTTCAACGCTGGCTCAAAAATCGTTAATGTTCGGTTAAGTACTATTTTTTCATTTGCGTGTTCTGCTAAGTATCAAACGCGAAAATGGTTCGGCTAAGTATTGCTGAGTGAGGAAATTTTAGAGACCGGCACTGGTCGCTTCGCGCTCGGGAATTAGCAGAACGTTAGAATTTTTCACTTATTTTCAAAATGGTTGAGAATTGTAAAAAAAACCGAGAAGTGTGTATCTCTTAAATTGAAATTGCTATCAATTGATATAAACCTTATTCAAATTGGACAAACTTTTCTTAAGTTCGGCTAAGTCGCAACGCAAAAATGGTTCGGCTAAGTATTGCTGCGTGAGGATGTATGTGCAAGTGTGTGTTTTAAAAAAAGGTTTTATTGGTTTCATTAGGGCCCGACCTCAGTAGCTGGATTGACAAGTTAGTGGACTTGTATCATGGAGGTCGTTAGTTCGAGTCCTAGTTTCAGCGTAGATTTAGTAAAGCGAGTTTGAGTAGGTGTGATATCGAGATAGTGCACAAATATGATAACTTTTTTTTTGTTCATGAGAGGTATTTTTTTAAACTCATTTGAAGGCTATGAAACGTCCAAATATATGAAGAAAAAAATGAAAAGCGTTATTTTGCAGGTTTCAATACAGTGATTAAAAGTTCAGCGCTTGATTAGCTCAGTGGTATACTCTCTGGTCATGTGTAAAGTTCCCAGGTTCGAATCCTTTACAAAAAAATGTGGTAAAATTTTGGTTATAGTAAATGGGAACCACTGTGTCACTTATCGCCCATCAGAGTCGAGGCATACCGGTCAACCTCTTCTTCAATAGTGCATCTGTATAGCATTGTATAACAATAACATTGAAAAACAATCTTAGCAACATCTTGTCTAGTTGTAAAGAAAAAGTGAATAAAAATTGGGAAAAAAACATTCCAATTTTTACCACAAAACCATCCTGTATTGTATTTTTTTTTATGAAAAAATTAACCAGAAATTTAAAAAAGAAAAATAATGTTCAATTTATAGGTACTACTAATTTTTATTTCCATTTTCTCAGGACCACCCGGTATAGTAGAATACAAAAAGTAAATAAAAATTGGATCAAAAGGAGGCGGAGAGGAAAATATGGAACATCAAAAAGAGATAGCAGTTATTTCCACGTCTAGGGTTTGGTTCCCCGAAAAGCTTTTGATGTCTTTTTTCTCTTCTGGGTCAATTTGGTTATAAAAGAAGCACAATTTAAGTGTGTGTTGTGGCGAGTAATGTGTTTTCCCGCCATCTGTTTTTAAGGTTAGGGAGGAGTAAAAAATATGCTGTCAATTATGGGCACAATACTTCCTCGTGAATAGCAATCTCATAATTTTCGACTTTCCACTATCGCTAGATTCTGAAAAAAAAATTCTCTACACTTGCATCTGAATTTTTTTTTTTTTTTCGATTATCTTAGAATTTTGTTTGTATGAAATAATACCATAAATTTTATTCATTCTAGATTCTACAGAAAATTCTGTATCAGCAAGTTAAAAACCTTATTTTTACACTTTCAGAGATTAGTGTTTTCCAATGTCTATAACGAACAGACCAACACGCAACCAAAATTGTTTAGAAGGCTATGAAGCGTCCAAAAATATGAAGAACAAATAATTGAAATCGGAGCAAAAAGCATATTTATTATTAATATTTTTTTAAAAAAATATTTGGGTTCAACGTCGTTTTCTTAGAAATCTTCGAAAGTAATTTATAATATTATGCTCTGTTCTCTTTTTACATACAATTTTCCCAGAAATGATGTTAAGTCTTTCGACGTAAATATTTTTTTTTTGATTTTTTTTTTTTTTTTTTGAAGATTTTTGGGTAGTATGAGAGATAGGGAGAGAGAATGAGAGAAAAAGGGAGAGAATAAAATATTAATGAAACAAGAAAATGTAAAGAATGTTGATAGCTTAAAGGAGAAAATAATTAGACAGGAGTCTAAAAGACGGAATAAAAGAACAAGAAGTTCACAAGAATAAGAAAAGACGATTCCAATAAGGAATATGAGAGAAGTCAGAGAAAGAGGTCAAAGGACGAAAAGTAAAACAAACGAATAATAAAAGAAGAAGACGGATTAATTTTTTTTTTAGTAGTTTAAGGACTTAATGGACGATTGTCACATCCAATGGCTAGGTTCCTATCATAACCAACGATTATTTTTTGGCTTTAACGCTCAAATTATTTAAAGCCAGTGGGATCTACTCATCAATTTCATTCGAACCATACCAGCTACCCTAAGTAACTTCGTGCAATCTCGTTGTTAGGAGATGGAGAAGGTAGGATAATGAGAAAGAGGGAGAGGAAGAAAGTATTAGAGGGAGAAAGTAGGGAGAGATCAAGTAGGAGAGATAGAAAGTAAGACAGGGAGAGAGTAGGAGTGGGAGAGAGTAGGAGAGGGAGAGAGTAGTAGAGGGTGAGAGTAGGAGAGGGAGAGAGTAGGAGAGGAAGAAACAAGTAGAGGGAGAAAGTAGGAGAGGGAGAGAGTAGTAGAGGGTGAGAGTAGTAAAGGGAGAGAGTAGGAGAGGAAGAAACAAGTAGAGGGAGAAAGTAGGAGAGGGAGAGAGTAGGAGGAAGAAAGTAGGAGAGGGAGAAAGTAGTAGAGGAAGAGAGTAGGACAATAAGAGAGTAGGAGGGAGAAAGTAGGAGAGGGAGAGAGTAGGAGGAAGAAAGTAGGAGAGGGAGAAAGTAGTAGAGGAAGAGAGTAGGACAATAAGAGAGTAGGAGGGAGAAAGTAGGAGAGGGAGGGAGTAGGAGAGGGAGAGAGTAGGAGAGGAAGAGAGTAGTAGAGGGAGAAAGTAGGAGATGAAAAAAGTAGGAGAGGTAAAAGTAGGAGAGGTAAAAGTAGGAGAGGGAGAAAGTAGGAGAGGTGGAAAGTAGAAGTGGTACAAAGTAGGAGAGGGAGGAAGTAGGAGAGGGAGAAAGTAGGAGATGAAAAAAGTAGGAGAGGTAAAAGTAGGAGAGGTAAAAGTAGGAGAGGGAGGGAGTAGGAAAGGGAGAGAGTAGGAGATGAAAAAAGTAGGAGAGTTTAGTAGGAGAGGGAGAAAGTAGGAGAGGTGGAAAGTAGAAGTGGTACAAAATAGGGGAGTGAGAAAGTAGGAGAGGGAGAAAGTAGGAGAGGGAGAAAGTAGGAGAGGGAGAGAGTAGAGAGGGAGAAAGTAGGAGAGGGAGAGAGTAAGAGAGGGAGAGAGTAGGAGAGGGAGGGAGTAGTAGAGGGAGAGAGTAGGAGAGGAAGAGAGTAGGAGAGGAAGAAAGTCGGAGAGGGGAAAGCAGGAGAGACAGAAAGTAGGAGAAGAAGAAAGTAGGAGAGGAAGAAAGTAGGAGAGGAAGAAAATAGGAGAGATAGAAAATAGGAGAGATATAAAGTAGGAGAGGGAGAAAGTAGGAGAAGTAGAAGGTAGGAGGGGTAGAATGATGGAGAAGGAGAGAATAGGACAGGGAGAAACTAGGAGAGGGAGAGAGGAGGAGAGATATATGTATAGTAGTAGAGGGAGAGAGTAGGAGAGGGAGAAAGAGGAGAGGCAGAGAGTTGGAGAGGGAGAGAGTAGGAGAGGGAGAGAGTAGGAGAGGGAGAGAGTAGGAGAGGGATAGAGTAGAGAGGGAGAGAGTAGGAGAGGGAGAGAGTAGGAGAGGGAGAGAGTAGAGAGGGAGAGAGTAGGAGAGGGAGAGAGTAGGAGAGGGAGAGAGTAGAGAGGGAGAGAGTAGGAGAGGGAGAGAGTAGAGAGGGAGAGAGTAGAGAGGGAGAGAGTAGGAGAGGGAGAGAGTAGGAGAGGGAGAGAGTAGGAGAGAGAGAGAGTAGGAGAAGGAAAGAGTAGGAGAGGGAGAGGGAGCCTGGCTAGATGAGCTTCTTCACTCGACTTGTGGGGAAAAAATCCAGGGAATTGTTATTTCCATCACTCTGTTGACACTGTTTCTATCTCCGAGGTAATTTTTCTCGTCGTCCCTCATTTAATTTCAATTTAGAATGAGAAGAAAAGTACATAACTCGAAAGAAAACCAGTGCCGGAGAGAAATTTCTGATTTAATCTCTTGTTTTTATAAATCAGTATAAATTTTTATATATCAGTGTAAACAGAAAAGTTAGTATGTACTAAATGTACTAAATAAGATGTACTACATAAAAAATAAGAAAGCTTAAGCAGAACGCACAACAAGGAAGCTCAGGAAAAAGTCAATGTAAGTATTTAAATTTTGTTCAAGGCCCGTGGTCCTAAATAATAAACTTGTAAAATAAAAAATAAATAGAAAACTACTCAAACTCATTTTACTAAATCTACGCTGAAACCGGAACTTGAACCACCGATCTCGAGGTTATAAGTCTTCCGCCTTATCGAACAAGCTACTGAGTTATCAAGCCAAATGGCACGATAACTTTTTAAGTCCTTGTCATTAAAAGCAACGTTAAAAAAAAAAAAAAAAAAAAAAAAATTATTCAATCAAAAGTTTTTTATTGAAAAATAATCAAGCTCTCCCTAAAATTATTTTTGGGAGAGTTTGGGCCCTAAACAGGTCCAACAAAAAAGGGCCGAAAGCTCTAAGTAGGTACACTTTGAATTAGATCGAGATCCTTCGGGTCTCGGCCTCACAAATCTGGGTTCCTTCCTCGCAGCAAAGCACGAGTAAGACAGCTGGTATTTAAAGCTGGTATTCGTTCATGCTTGATTTTTATCATACGACACGCCACTGACTTTTCATGAAGTCGAGAAAATAGTTCTTCCCACTATCTCTTATTTTATTCTCTCTCTCTCTCTCTCTCTCTCTCTCTCTCTCTCTCTGTCTCTCTCTTTATGTGCCTCTCTCCCATTCTTTTTTAGTAAATAAGTATTTTTTTTCCCTCTCTCTCTCTATTCCTTAGTAAATAGAGAGCAAGATAGAAGAATAGCTACGTCATGAATGCCGGGGATATTAATAAGTCATTTTTCAATTTAAGATCCTTGTCTAATTTAGCATGGGGAATGTCATGCAATTTGCGTGAGATAAACAGAGAAAAAAGAGAGAGAGAGACAGCTTACGCGGAAGAGAGAGAGATAATGAGAGATAAAAAAACATGATAGATACGGAGAGAAATAATGAGAAAAATATAGGATGATTGTAAATATAGTTAGTTACCTATTCATTAATAATAAACTATTTACCTAATTTTATTATGTAACAATACTGTAAATAATTATAAATAATTTTTATACGTATTATAAAATATTTTTGGGAGGATTTAGCATCGCTTTTGTGCTTTCTATTGCATGCTCATATCAATACGGGGGTTTTACCCTCCATTCGCCAGCCTCACGTTTTTTTTTAAACTTTGGAGGTAACAGTGGCAATTTTGTGCATTAAATTTTTGGCAATAAACAGACATGGTGATGTACAGTACAAATATTTATTATAACAATTAAACAAATTTAATGGTAACAATATATACATTATACAATTCAAAGGAAAAAGAATAGAAAAATATTTATAAACATATATGTCCTAACTAAAGGGCGGACCGGCGGGGTTACTGCCTATGGCAATCTTGGACTAATGCGACTTATAAGTCTTATTCCGACTGTAAAAATAAAGCGATATTATTTTTTCACGCACGATAGGAGAGTTATACACTTCCAAGGCATTATTCAAAAGCTTACGAATCATTCAGCTGTGGCCAGCGAAGGTCATGGGTCATTGAGTGTGTAACATTGGCGAATACAATAGGAAAGCGGTGATATTGGGAGGGAAGAAAAAATAATCAAAGGGGAGAGAGAGAGAGAAAGAGAGATAGAAATTCAATGTAAAAAAAAGCTAAAGGACAGGTGAAATGAGAGAGAGAAAGAGAGATAGAGGGAGAGAGAGAGATAGAGAGAGGGAGAGAGAGAGATAGAGAGAAAGAGATAGAGAGAGGGAGAGAGAGAGAGAGAGAGAGAGAGATAGACATTCAATGTAAAGGAGAAAGAGCAATGAATGTACGAGATTGTTCCAGAAGTAAGTGCAAAACGTATGTACCATAATGTTTTCAAAATCCCAAATGAGAAGATATTTTGTCATATCTCGACTGGGTTTCGATCCCGCGACCTCAGGATTAGCTGGCGGATAGACAGTCTGACCACTGAGACTGATAAGTTAATATTTTTCAGAATGTGCTAAGATACCATGAACTGAAAGAGAGAATTACAGGTGAGAGAATGACAGGAAAAACAATAATATAACCTCATTTCTGAGAACAAAAAGAAATGCCAAGGGACAGGTGAAATGAGTGAGGGAGAGAGGGAAAGAGAGAGAGAGAGAGGGTAGAAGGAGAGAGAGAAACAATAAAAGAGATAATGACATAGAGAGGCAGCTAAATAGAGAG
>JAMCCL010000215.1:0-53685 GCA_024516035.1 Bactericera cockerelli
CTGCCATGTCACAGGTGTGTGTGAATCAACTTTTAAGGTTGCTTTTAAATCTTAACTCACAAGTACTTGCACCAAAAAATATCATTCTCAGCTCTAACTCAATCATGTTTGGATCATTCCTTACAGAGGGTATCAAATTTTACAACAGCCTCCCTATTGATCTAAAATCCCTCCACCCTGAAATTCTTTAAAAGAAAAACTTTTTGATCTTATGTTGTATTCTTTTCTGAGATTTCAGTGTGACCTGGCTACCATACATCTTATCACTATACCTTACCATTGTTTTTTTATTTATTAAATGTATGTATCATTCTCATCAATTAGTCAACATTTTCCTCTGTCTTTCTACCTTGTCATCCTTCTGCTATATCTCAATTCTTAGCATTTTTCTCCTCTTTTTATTATTTTTTTAAAATAGTAAATAAAATATCTAATTAGTTTCAAGACTAGAATAAGAAATTGTGTACATGGTAATGTAATTAAACAATAAAAATAAAAATATTATTATATAAAAAGTTGCATTAAAGTACAGCACTCACATTATCAACCTTTATTTTTGTTTTTTCTTTTTGTTGGTCTTCTTAATTATTTTGTTATAAATTGTTGAGTTATTTGTTTTGTTAAAAAAATTAAGTATGAATAAATAAAGACAGAAATAAAGGATTTTTTACATTAAAAAAGTAAATGTAAAAAATGTTTTCTTTTTCAAACATTAAGCTTAGAGTAAGTTCAGAAAGAGGTTGAAATTAATCAAACATTTAGTTTGACTAGGACGTAAATCCAGTCTGGATAAATTGTTTTCTTTATTAAGTCAAATCAAAGATTTATTTTAAGTCTCTATTTCACATCAAAATCAAATCTGTATTATGATAGTAAATTTCTTATTGATAAAAAGCATTATCATATTTTAGTGTCTTTTAATTTTATTAACTTCATATGATTGGGTAAATTGTTTATTTTGTTGCACAAATCTTATTGATCTTGTGGTAGGACTTTATGTAGGACATTATTGTTATTTTCTTTTTTTACTTATTTATTTTGTCATTTGTTTGTTTTTTCTTAATTTTATACTGTTACCATTGTACTCTGTCCTAATAAAGCATAATAAAAAAAAGTCATCACATCTGATTTAGACAAATCTTTGTATGTATACACGTATATTAGTGTTTTACATAGCCATTTGTAATTATTTTAAATAAATTATGATTTAACTTTCTAATATTAGAAATTGGAAGTATTTGTGTTAGCCCCCCCCCCCCCCCTAGCCATAATCCGGGCTATGCCCATGAGCTGTGTTATTGTGTGGTCACTAATATACCTTTAATTATTAGTTTTAGGGCTCATGATTTTAATCAAGTACTCAGTCCTTGAGTATCAAACAAAAAATTACTCAATTAGAGAAAATCAGAAAATTACTCAATTAGTGAAAATTACTTGATTATTTGAGCATTCAAGGCTGGTGTGTGTAAGGTTCAATAGAGGTATAGTTGCCATGGATACAAAAGAAACTTTAAATTTTTCAACCCTTCACAAAGAAAATGTAAAGCCAGTATCAGTGAATACACCAGTTCTTGAACTGTCATTGAAGTGTGTTATGGTTGTTTTTGTTGTTGAAAACATTATTTTTCTTGAAGAATAAATTTAATATAATTATCTTGAAAGCTGTTGGGAAGTTTTTCAAAGTAGGATAAATTATCAAATTTTATTTGCTTCAATTTCAGTAGTACATATAATGATATTAAAATAATGAATAATTCTTGAGATATGAGTGAGAATTCAAGAATAGGACCTACTTTTAACCCCCTTTCAATGTCATGTCAGGACTGTAGTATGTTTACTAGCTCACCCCTTTCCTAAAAAAGTACCAGAAGTAATTGGCTCTGTCACCTATCACGCACTTACAACTTATTCCTGTACTGGCCTACAACCTAATGCCTGTTGAAAGTTAAATAACTAAGCAAATATAACATATTGAGCTCTCATGAAATGAAAGTTATTTATTTTAAACAAAAATTTCTTCTTTCTCTTTATGAACTGGGAGGGATCCTAACATGGAGGGTTTCATTATTATTATACAATGCTTTGTTAGGTGTAAATGGACATTATGTACATACAAATAAATATTTTAACAATTAAAAAAAATGGAAACAATATAATAAATATACAAAAAAAATGAAAAAGAATAGAAAATATATAAAAACAAGTCCTAACTAAGGGGCGGGTTATTACCTATGGCAAACTCTTCCACCCAACCCTTTTGTCTCTCTGCATTGAGACAATCTTCAGCGGGGATACCATCCAGCTGTAGCTGTTGTGGTGCCTGTTATATTTTTTAGTCACTCACATATGGTTTTTTATGAATCTTGATTTCTTTGCACCATGGGCCATTGCACAAAGAAGCACTAATTCTACTAATAAAATTTGGAGATAAATTACAATGGCTGAGAATCCACATCAAAATATTGTAGATTTTTTCTAAAATGTATCCCTGCAAAATGTAGATTTTCTATATAATTATATATAATCTTCAGGAACATTTTTTAGACTGTATTAATTACAAGTGGGCTGTCGCCCGCTTTGCGGGCCGAGGCATGGCCATGAAAGCAAAAAATCCTTTTCGCCAATGGCAGTTGTTGTAGTGGAGTTTCGAAAAATCCCGTCTTATTGCACATCTAGACTATAAACAAAGCTACCTACCAAATTTCAGATTCCTAGGACTTACGGTTTTGGGCTGTAGAGCGATGATCATCAGTGAGTGGTCAGTGACTTTGACAGTTTATATATTAAATTAACAAGGATATTATTGATCAGATTGCCCTTTGATGCACAAGGTTTTGCAATTGATTTAAATAGTAAGGTGTTGTACACAAAAGGTGAAGTGACTGAGAATTTTCTGCTAGCAAATTTGAAGCACAGTGTACCCATGATGTACTATCAGTCTAGCTGGGGATGTTAAACAGGGAGAAGACTAGTATCTTGCTTGAGGACTATAAACAAGAACTGACTAGCCAACCCTTTCAAGCCAGGCTTGAAAGGGTTGGCTAGTCAGCTAGGCTTTTGTATTACTCCTGGAAAAAAAAAATAAAGCAATAAGCATTACATTTCTTTCTCGCCAAAATGCATTCAACCTTCCTGTTACGCAATGCGCTAAACACTTTAACACGATTAACGAGTTAAAAACAATACTTTCTATACATAAATATACTTTTTAGGTAATGAATAGGGCAGTAAAGCGTTTACATTTCGCTAGCCTTCTTTACTCTACACGTATAAATAAAAATATTCATAGAACAATTCATTAATGTGTAGATAGCTATGGTTTAGGTTGGGAGAAGGCAACTTGAGGTGGGAATCAAGCCGAGATTGACCAAATCTTTTTTTGTCTAATAGCCAAATAATACATACCTACTAAAAGTAATACAATTCAAAATTTTACTATCTGAGTGGCTATGGCTCATGACCTGCACCATGAAAACAGTAGAAAACATATTTTAAGAAAGCAACAATTATCATCTTTGGAAGATTTAAGTAAAGACAGCTGTTATTTATGTTATTATTTTTATGTCACAAGATGTAGTGGGTAACATCGACATTACGAGAACTATTGCTAATATCTCCAACCAACCGTCATATTTATTCCAAGCAATCAATCTCGTAATGCCGCCACTGATTGTTGTGGACTTGTCCTCAGGAGACTATTTATAGTCTCTAGGGTAGACAGAGTAGGTACAGGCCGAAAATGTTTCTAACCCGAGTCACCTGGAGTGCAAGCCGAGCATGCTATTTTGGCCAAGGTGACTATTTAGGAAGCAATTATATTGCTGAGTCTTTCAATTTGTATGGAAGATCGACATATGTACGAAACAGTTGATTGTTAGAGGTCTCGTGACCAACCCCTCGACAAAACCAACCCTATTATTTTGTTATGATAACTTTATCTCAAAGATAAGAGCACTCCGCTTAACATGTGGTAGGACCCGGGTTTGATCCCCAGAATCTACAAAAAAATTGTATTCATAATAACTAGGTACTTTTTTGCATAAGAGATCATCCGATCCACTCGTCAACAGCACATAAATTAAATACAATACTCGATTTATTCTGCAAGAATGAGACTGAAGAGTCCCTTTACTCTCACAGTCTAAAGGGAAGTATTGTGTCTCTTCTCGTCCATCAGTCGGGAGGCATACCTACTATGGAGTGGTCAGGCTACAACATAGACCTCAAACGTATGCAGTCAGGAGCTACTCTTCTCACTCTTTATAGCAATGAAATAAAAAAAAAAATACGCTGGGGAAACTTTCAAAGCAACCTGTAGCGTGCGGCCACTCAAGCCAGAATGCAACTGATCTAATCAGTGATGGAGAAAGGCTTGCGATTTTGAGAAAACAATAGGTAGTAATCATAAAATCAATCACGGAGCAAGGTCGCACGCCGCAGGTTGCTTTGGAAGTTGCCTCAGTGTAAATGCTTTTTAATAATCTTAACATTGAAGGCTGGTTTCACCAGCGTCAGTTGAATGCACCATTCTCGTAGGAGCACCGAAGTTAAGCAACACCTAGCGAGGTGAAGACTTCGTGATACTAGCATTCCGGCCCAATCCAGGCTGGGTGAGCTTAATGAGGGTAGCAGGTTTGTAAGTTTCCAGCGAATGGAAGTACTCTTATACAGGGTGAGTTATTTTAACTCTTGACTGCCAGAGCTAATCTTGACATGTTCCTACCCGGCCAAACCAAATACGTGTACACTTCCCCTAAGTGTACTGGCACAACTCGAGTTGTGCCATGGCCGGTGGGAAAGTGTACTGGCACAACTCGAGTTGTGCCATGGCAGTCAAAGAGTTAAGTTATGCAGTGATTTCCTTGGCCTCTGTTAGTATTCCTGAAATTGTATTCAGAGAGCATTTTCATTGCTCATGGTGACATCAAACTGATCAATCCAGAAAATCTCTGAATAAAACTACACTGAGAAAAATAAATGAACTTTTTCCAGTTTGAAGAATTTGTGTGTTTTTGGCAAGAATTCTACACTTCCTTTCATCAAAAACTTCACTACTCAAATTTCCAATGACTATAACACAGGCATCGACCGGCGAATTGGTATCAGGACATTCTATTTTCATCAATAAAATTGATAGTATTGTAGAGAAAAAGAAATGAAAAACAGAAAAGTGAAGAAAAAAAATATCACAAAAAGTAAACAAAATAACAATAAAGGTAGAAATCGCGAAGGACAATATGTAAAATATTGATAAACTACACATTTTAACAGTTTTGAGAAACCCTGGCGGCCATCTTTCTTTTTGATCCAATGGTATTTGCCCCAAAGATCCTCACTCATGTATATAAATTACATATTTTTTCTTCTTATTATTGATATTTTTTTCCCTTTCTTTTCTTCATTTTTTTCTTTGATGAGTTGTTAGGATCTACGTTGGGGGTAATTTAGTTTATTTACCAAGCCCAATTTAGTAAGTTTGGAGTGTGTGAAAAATTTTTTTTTGTGAAATTTAAACCTGTTTTTTTTATAAAATCGGGACGCTCGAAAAAAATTATTTTGAAACCCTTATTGAATTTTTTTGATATTGAAATGAAAGGTCTTTTTCTCTTGATGTTCGATAAGAAATCTGAGTGAGTTTTACAGTTCACAGAACCAGGTAGGTATAAGTAATATCAAAACCATCACTACAACGATAGTAATCATTTTTTGGGTTGGCACTCAATGTGTTAATGGTTTTTAAACACTACCTATATTTTCTCTTGTGAAAGATAAAAAGCTTGGGAAAAACGTGCCCGCCCGGGGGATCAAACCGAAACCCATAATATTAAAAATAATGTAATATATAAAATAGATAGCTAGGTATATAAATGTGCCTATTATATTTTTTGGCCTGCGTATTATAATGAGAACGGAAACATTTTTATCAGAAAAAATCCAGCAACTCTCTATTTCTTATCGGGCGGAAGTTCTAAAAAAATTACTGTTGAACACTGAAGATTTTATGAGTGTTTTGAACTAACATGTTTGCTTGCCTAACTATTTTTAATTTTTAGCCTGCGTACAATAAATTATACAGAATTATATGTACAAGGTGTATTTCATGTTCATACTATACGGTACCAAATTGTTTGATATAATAATTATCGAACAATTTGGTACCGTACGTCGTCGTACGTTGAATTGAAAAAAATGTTCCTTAATTATTTTTGGAAATTATTACATTTTTTTCGCTTTTATTAAGGTACTTTCAACAGTACCAGTACCTATGTACTTGGAATTTCCATAGCTTTGCGATTTTTAATAAAATTCTGTTCTTGGAAGTCTGCAATCAGAAAGGTCACCATTTTGGTCATTCTGAAAAAGTAAGCTGCACTTCCGGAGCAAGTAGGTTAGAAACACAGGAAACCGTTTATCAGTGTTTTTTTTTTAAAGATTTGGGTGCTCACGAGTTGTACCACATGTAATTTTTGTAAACAAAAAATGGTTTTCTAATCTAGATAGAAACTTTTGAAATTTGGAATCTCCAAAACCAATTTTTTTCATTTGGGGCTTTTAATACTTGACTTTTGGAGTAGTTTACTGACTTTAATCCAATACCTAGTGGATTTAAGAAGAGTATCTAAAACCATCTCTCTCCTGACTAAATTTGTAAAACCATTATTTGGTGCTGATGGAAATCAGGATCCTGTGGAAGGTGTGAATAAAAGAGTATGAACCTTCAGCAGAAATCATCAATATCCTCTGAGCTGAGGTACTTACCAGCCAGTTTAGAAAACTCCCCTTGCCATCTACATAATTAAAGGATTGAGTAGTTTTAAGGCCTCTTCTTTTGAAAAACACCTTGAAGAGAAATTGAGTGTTTTTTTAGCCTTGGTGTTTCACATAAATCAAACCCTTCCTATAAATTGTTTGAGTTGCCTTTAAGCAAGTACTCTACACCTTTAGATAAGTGGTCACCTTATACAGTAGAAAGACAAAATACAGATCTCTATCTTCCCAATACATCTTCCATGGGTTAGCCGTTGAAACATTTGGTCCATTCTGCAAGGATATAAAAGAACTTGTCAACCAAATTGGTGATCTTTTGGTTGAGGCATTAGGGACCCTCAAGCTTAAAAATATTTTTTTCAACATTTGTTAATGGCTATACCAAAAAGCAGGATGGTCTGTATAGAAGGTACATTGTCTTCTTCTGATCATCTGATTGAAATGTTTCATTTGTAATCATTGTAATTCAACACATACATAATAATATTAACATACTAGAAAAATAGGTACTTATAATATAATAAATTATATAATGTTGAAATCAATGTCTGTTTCAGTTAGCCCTACTCTTACCCAGGTGCAATTAGTCATGGTGCAAACTATCAGTCATATTTGTTGTATTGGAGCTGGTACGTTGGGGACCAACGTGTAGTGTGATTGCTTTGAAATGTCCCAATATCAAGTGACCGTGGTTGACAAAAGTGAAGAAAGAATCAAACAATGGAACTCCAACAAACTGCCTATTTATGAAGTAAGCTGAATGTCATGTTTCATAAAAAGTGATTTACTCAGTCAGAGGTCCTGGGGAAGGAGAAAAATGAGAAAATCTCTAAATATTTATGAATTTTATATATTTGGGAAAAAAAAAAATATTTAGAGAGATCCCACAAACAACTAAATGGTATCAGAATACACAGGCACATTTATCTAGTGAACACTTTTATCATTAGAAGTGTGATGTCAAATTTTTATTAATTGAAACATCAATTTATTTTCACAGCCTGGTTTGGATGAAGTTGTGAAGAAGACCAGAGGTGTGAATTTATTTTTCTCCACCAATATTGAATCTGCCATTCAAAAAGCTCAACTCATATTTATCTCAGTTAATACTCCCACAAAAACCTTTGGAAATGGAAAGGTAAATATTTCACCAAGTAAGAAACTTGATTTTCAGAATTCAAAACATTTTTTTTTTTTTTTCTTAAAGCCTGATTACCATTTCAAGACCTGTCTATGTGTATGACAAAACAAATAAATTACCTATCAATTTAAATGTGAAAAAAATATCAAAACTTGATATCCTGGAAGCATATTCCTGTACCTACATACATTTCACTTTTGGATCATCATGGTTCCTGGCTTATTCCTTTTAATTTTCTTAAATCCCCACATTTTGCTCTAGATTTTAATATAATAAAAGTGGGTATTAACCTTTGTATTATTAGAAAGATGTTTGTTTAAAAAAAAATACATTTACAAAAAATTGAGAAAAATAATGGAAATTTAATTTTCAACAACTTTAATTATCTTTTTTTTTTCAGACTTGCAATTTTTCTAGTGATATTTCAAATCCTGTTATTCATCTCCAGCATTTGAAATCTGCATTCCAAAAAGTGAGAAGTGTTTTTCCTATTTTTTTTTTTTTTTTCTTGTTTTGTTTAAAATAACTATTTATTTGCAGGGCCGAGCAGCTGACCTCAAATATGTGGAAGCAGCAGCTCGCATGATAGCGGACATTGCCACGGAGAACAAGATAGTTGTGGAGAAGAGTACGGTACCTGTGCGGGCTGCGGAGAGCATCATGAATGTGCTCAAGGCAAACCACAAGAGCAATGTCCAGTTCCAGGTGAAAATCTGTTGTTCATATCTCCACACCATGGTCAAATGGAGTAGTGCACTCAGCTTGCATTCAGATGGGTTGTTTAAATATAAATTGGATTGTTTGGATCATTGTGTAGCAAAACATATTCACAAACACAAAATGGACTATTTTTCAATACTGCCATTATTATTATTATTATTATTATAAAACCTGTTGCAGGGTTTCAGATGAAACACTATACAATTAACACTGCGACCTGCCATGATAAAACTGCCATGATAATTGTTTATATTCTTATATATAATTTTCAGCTCAATATTAGCTTAGTAGTAAGATACTCAATTGCCATGCAGAAGGTCCCGGAATTAACCCCAGAGCCAACAAATGAATATATTCAAAATTTGGTTACACTTAGTTTGTAAGGTACACCTTCCGATGCACTCATGTTGATCCAGCCCCTCAATGGGAATATTGTGTCTTCTCGTCCATCAGAGCAAAGCACAGATCCCAAGTGTGTAAAGTAGCTATTGTTTCGTGGTTAAGAAATTAAAAAAAGCTATGAAACTATCATTTTTAGCTCAGTGCTTAGTGCCCAAAGCATTTTCTACCACCTAACCCTCAGAGTCTTATTATAGTTATGATCATGTGGTCAATAACTCAAATTAATGAGGAAAATTTATGCAATGGGTGGGATTTGAACCAACTGATCCCTACACTACCTACATTACTAGACTAGCGCGTTAACCACTTACCAGTGAACAATTTTGAGCATTAACCTCGTCTGGTGGTTACCTTCCATTCTTTAATGGAAGGTAACCACCAGGCAAGGTTAATGCTCAAAATTGTTAAAATCCATTAAAGAGTGGAAGGTAACCACATTATTATTCTTATTATTACTTTTGACTTAGCGAGATTCTACTGTAATAAATAAATAAACCTTTATTTGGAATAACTCAGGTGAAAATTACAATTAAAAAATAAATTAACAATAACTAATATTATTTCAATTCAGGTGTATGACCAATATGACCATAGATGTTGACATGCATCACTATAATCTAATAAAAGATAGATAGATAGATTTGAATTCAGCATGTTGCTGAGGTTTTGATTTTATTGTACATATTGAGAAGAAAAAAAGAAAAGAAAAAAAAAATGCTGACAAATGTCTTTCCACACCCCCAGATTCTCTCCAACCCCGAGTTCCTGTCCGAAGGCACCGCCATGGAGGATCTCCTCCACGCAGACCGCATCCTCATCGGAGGCGAGGAGACCCCGGAGGGTTTGGCCGCGGTCCAATCCCTCTCGTGGGTGTACCAGCACTGGATCCCCGCCCGCACATCCTCACCACCAACACCTGGTCCTCAGAGCTGTCCAAACTGGCGGCCAATGCGTTTTCTCGCCCAGAGGATTTCGAGCATCAACTCGCTCTCGGCGGTGTGTGAGGTGACCGGGGCTGATGTGAGTGAGGTGGCCCGCGCTGTCGGTTTGGACAGTCGCATCGGTGGAAAGTTCTTGCAGGCGTCCGTAGGTGAGTCTCTCTTTTTTTTCGCTCTCAACTGCTTTCTCCACCTCTAAAACAAGGTAGAATTATCTTAGGACAGTGGCGTAGCTAGACCTACATTTCGGGGGGGGGGGGATTTAGTCCCTAAAAAACACCCTCCCCCCTGGCCACGCCACTGTCTTAGGAGTTGTTATTTTCTGTCTATATATGAAATAAATAAATAATAAAATCTCATCAAAATGAATCTCTCTTTCCTTTTTTGTTTTTTTTTTCTCTCTCTCTCTTCATTCTTTTGTGTTTATTATTACTATTCCTCCTTGTTTTTGTTCAGCTCTTCTATGTCTTTGCTTCTAATCTTTCTCCAATGGATCACGTGTGTGTATGTGTATGTGTGTGTGTGTGTGTGTGTGTGTGTGTGTGTGTGTGTGTGTGTGTGTGTGTGTGTGTGTGTGTGTGTGTGTGTGTGTGTGTGTGTGTGTGTGTGTGTAAACTCGATACCTCGAGAACAGTAATAGCTACAGACTTGTTTGTCTTGTCTCAGTTACGTCTTTGTTCTTGGTCTTCTTCTCTTCCTTTTGTTCACCTAAAGTTGTTTTAAAGACAATTAAATTTTTGAATCCAATCCACATGAATGAGTGTTATTATTATAATTAAATTCGTGTGGTGTCACACCAGTTTATTTCTTTGTAAAATTAGTTGTGACTTGTGACGTTGAAGTGACTGTCGTACGATAAGTAAATTAAATAAGTAAACGGATATACTATAAGTAAATTAAATAAGTAAATGGATATACGATAAGTAATAAAATAAGTAAAAGGATATACGATATATGAATAAAATAAGTAAATGAATAGACGATAAGTAAATAAAATAATTAAATGTATATGTATACGATAAGTAAATAAAACAAGTAAATGGATATACGATAAGTAAACGAAATGAGTAAATGGATATCTTCTTCTTCTTTTACTCTGTCTTATCCCGCTCAAGCAGGTCGACGTTGTTCAACCTCATGTTTGAGGTTGATTGGTTTTGGCACATTTTTTACGGCTGGGTGCCCTTCCTAACGCCAACGATTCTATTTGATTTAACGTCCTGGATTAGGACGGGGGTTTTACCCTCCATTCGCTGGGAATCGTACCAGCTACCCACATTGACCTCACCCAGCCTGTGTAGGGCCGGAAATGACAGCCTCACGTGTTTGGATGGAACAGAATTTTCTTCGAAAAGTCTGCACCAGCCGAACTCGGGAACTCTGGACTACGGGCAGTAGTCACAACCATTACGCCACGGAGGCACGGAGTAAATAAAATATGGATATGTTCACAGATCAACTTTTTGTTTTGCAGGTTTCGGAGGCAGCTGTTTTCAGAAAGACATTCTCAACCTCGTCTACATTTGCGAGTGTCTAAACCTGCCCGAAGTAGCCAGTTATTGGCAACAGGTATGAATGGTTTTTTTTTTTTATTAATACCTCTGAACCTGGTTTTTTTTTATTAATACCCTGTAATAACTATTAGAACTAATTCCTTTAATTTAAAATAAAACACAATAGTTAAGGATAACAATTTATCTCAATAATTAAATACTGAAAAAGTGGAAACAGAAAAGCATTTTTTACTTGTTGGTTGTTGTTGTTTTTACAAAGACACCGCGCCAAAAAGAACAACACTGTAATGGTGCTGCCACCAGTGAGAATTAATTAATTTAGAAACTCTTGGCGGTTCTTCAAAATAAAGAGAGCCTTGTACAACAGTATAACATACCCTAAAAGCAAAAGCAGGTGATAGATCTGAATGAGTAACATTCGTTTCTCGGAAAGGATCTGTTCAATACACTGTCCGAATTTTTACTCTGTTGTTACAGGTGATAGATCTGAACGAGTACCAGAAGACGCGGTTCTCGGAGAAGATCATCTCCTCTCTGTTTAACACAGTGTCGGACAAGCATATCGCCATCCTGGGTTCGCCTTCAAGAAGAACACGGGAGACACTCGGGAGTCCCCCGCCATCCACGTCTGTCGGACCCTGCTCTACGAGGGCGCCAAGCTCAAGATATACGATCCCAAGGTAACTACTGGCCACAATAATAATGATAATAATATCGCCTTATTTATACTGCCCGATTAGGACTATTAAGCCCCATTGTTCGAGCAGAAAGCTCAAGACTCATTATTATGTGGTAAAAATCCCAAATGGGAGGATAACTTGTCATGTCCCGGCTGGGTTTCGAACCCGCGACCTCTGGAACCTCTGGATTCACACAGTGCTGCCTTTATTCCTCACGTTCTCACGTGAGGAATAAAAAGATCTCACGAAATCGCATTAATATTATTTTTTTTACCGTCAGTGGTAAAAACGGCAATCTCTGTGAATCCAGAGGTTCCAGAGGTCGCGGGTTCGAAACTCATGAATTGGGTGGGATTTGAACCAACAGACTGTCCGTCTGTCCTGTAGCTCAGTGGTAAAGGCGGCACTCTGTGAATCCTGAGCTTCCAGAGGTCACGGGTTCAAAAGTCAGCTGGGACACGACAAGTTTTCCTCCCATTTGGGATTTTTACCACAAAATGATAAGTCTTAGGCTTACTGATGAAATGATGGGACTTTAATAGTCCTAATCGAGCAGTATAAATGAGGCGATATTATTTATTTTTATTTTATTTTTTACTGAACTTATGCTAGTTCCTTTTGGCTGTTGTCATCCCACACTAAAGTCCACACTTATGAAGTATGGTCCTTGTGTCCTGGGATGCAGCCTTGTTTTAGTTTCTAAGTTAATTATTATTACTATCCTTTACATTTCTTTTTGTATAAAATAATCATTATTTCCATCAACATCATTATTATTTTATTATGTTTTCTTCCAGGTGGAGCCTAGTCAGATCCTGCAGGACCTACAAGAGCAGGACCCTGAGTTGCTGAGTGAGAAGTCAGTCAGCATTCTGGATGACCCTTACGATACTGTGCGGCAGACCCATGCTATTGTGGTGTGCACAGAGTGGGATGAGTTTGTGGTGCGTTTTTATTCTATTCATTTAATTACACTTTTTTTTACAAAACAATCAACATCAACAATCAATAAATTAAAAAAAAAAACTTAGAAATATGTACAAAAAAAATTAAAAAAAAAAAAAACAATATTAATATTTAATTACAATTGTTTTGTAATCCGGAGCGAATTACAATGTGTTGTATTGTTGGCGTTACGGCGTATGCAGGGCGAATCAGTGTTGTTTTAGTACCCACCCAGCCTGAGAGGGGTCGATAATAGTCCGAATTTAAATGACCCTTACGATACTGTGCGGCAGACCCACGCTATTGTGGTGTGCACAGAGTGGGATGAGTTTGTGGTGAGTGTTGTTTAGTACTCACCCAGCCTGAGTGGGGTCGGTGAGAATGAAAGATGACCCCTATGATACTGTGACACAGACCCATGTCAGCCTCCAAGTCTCGACCTCACTGGACGTTGCTTGACTTCAGCTAAGTTACAAAAACTCGTGTATTCAAGGAGACATTATTATAAAACAAATTCAATTTATTCAATGAAGTTCAATTTAAGTGAAGTTTATACATTGAAAATATAATAGTAATAATAATATCGCCTTATACTGCCCGATTACGACTATTAAGCCCCATTGTTCCAGCAGTACGCTCGACTCATTATTTTGTGGTAAAAATCCCAATTGGGAGGATAACTTGTCATGTCCCGGCTGGGTTTCGAACCCGCGACCTCTGGAATCTCTGGATTCACATAGTGCTGCCTTTACCACTGGGCTACCGAGACAATAGCCTCAGGATACCAAAAAAGTTGTTTTCGTCCATTGGTCCGAAGAAACCCGGTATATTAAGGTTAAAGGAAAAAAAATTAAGGTACAATAATTTAGAAATATTGTACCGAAGAATAGAGATGATGTGAACGAAAAACTTTAAGCCACCAATATTTTCAAGGATATAGTTAGTTCTACCTTGGTGCTCGTGTGAAGTTATATAAAATTGCAAAAATTGTAACCAACTAAAAATACCTGATAGCCAGCGTCGATGGCATGTTGAATACACCGGTTCCCTTCAGAACACCGAAGTTAAGCGACATCCAGCGAGGTTAAGACTTGGATGGGTGACCATTCAAATTCTAATTCTCGTGACGCTGGCTTTTCCCGGCCCCACTCAGGCTGGGTGAGGTCAATGTGAGTAGCAGGTTTGTGAGTTTTCTTGCGAATGGAGGGTAAAACTCCCGTCTTGATATGACCATGGCAGTTGAAAGCGACGTTAAACCCCACTTAAAAAAAAAAAAACCTGATATCCCCCAAAAATACACTTCGTGTGCAAAAGACACCAAAAAAAAAAATGATTTTTTTTATTCCAGAGCCTGGACTACAAGCGGATCTACGAGGACATGATGAAGCCCGCATACATATTCGACGGCCGCAAGATCCTGGACCACGAGTCTCTGCTGGGCCTGGGTTTCCACGTCCACACCCGTGGGCAAGAAGCTGCGGCGCCCACCCTCCAACGTGTTCCGGCCCTGGGGGGCGCCAACAAGATGTAGTAGACCCCCCTCGTCTAACGTGTTCCGGCACTAGGGGGCGCCAACAAGATGTAGTAGACCCCCCCGTCCTACGTGTTCCGGCACTAGCGGGGCGCCACCAATTTGTAGTAGACCCCCGTCCAACGTGTTCCGGCACTAGGGGGCGCCAACAAGATATAGTAGACCCCCGCTCAACGTGTTACGGCACTGGGGGGCGCCAACAAGATGTAGTAGACCCCCTCGTTCAACGTGTTCCGGCCCTGGGGGGCGCCAACAAAATATAGTAGACCCCTATCTAACGTGTTCCGGCCCTGGGGGGGCGCCAACAAAATATAGTAGACCCCCCTCCAACGTGTTCCGGCCCTGGGGGGCGCCAACAAAATGTAGTAGACCCCCGTCCTACGTGTTCCGACACTGAGGGGGGGCGCCAACAAGATGTAGTAGACCCCCCTCGTCCAACCTGTTTTCGGCGCTAGGGGGCGCCAACAAGTTGTAGTAGACCCCCCTGCTACGTGTTCCGGCCCTGGGGGGGCGCCAACAAGATGTAGTAGACCCCCTCGTCCAACCTGTTTCGGCGCTAGGGGGCGCCAACAAGTTGTAGTAGACCCCCCTGCTACGTGTTTCCGGCCCTGGGGGGGCGTCAACAAGATGTAGTAGACCCCTCTCCTACGTATTTTGGCCCTGGGGGGGCGCCAACAACATGTAGTAGGAGTCGCCCCACTTCTCTGAACACTGGACCAAGCATTGGTTCCAGTAGTATAAAAAAGTATGGTCATTTCCATTTGACATCTTTTTCGTGGAGAATTGTGCTGTTCCCCCAAGGTCGGGTTCCGTAAACACACTGAACTAAGCAGTGCACTGGTAGTCAAGTGGTTAACACGCTAGTCAGGTAATCCAGGTAGCGTAGGGATCCGTTGGTTCGAATCCCACCCAGTGCATGAATTTTTCCTCATTCATTTGAGTTTGTGACCACATTATAAAAAGACTCTTGTGGGTTAGGTGGTAGAAAATGCTTTGAGCATTAACCTCGCCTGGTGGTTACCTTCCACTAAAAAGTGTTTTTATTATTATTACCTTTGGCAGTGGGAGTTAGTTCGAGAATCTCATTGTAATCCATGGTTTTGTTTCTCACTGTAACTTGTATTTATTTTTAGGCAATGAATTCATGTCTAGAATACAAATTGAATACGCGCTCTATGAGTGTTGCATTTTCTGTACCTAATTTAAATATAGCTTTTGGACCTCAGTAGCTTGATTGATAAGGCGGCGGACTTGTAACCTGGAGGTCGGTGGTTCAAGTCCCGGATTCAGCGTAGATTTGCAGCTTGCAAATATTAAACTCTTTTCTTGAGAATTCAAGAAAAAATCTTTTAAAGACAGCCCCAGGTTTTCTGACCATTTTATTATTATTTTATGTAGACAACAATTTTTTTTTTTTCCTCAGTTTTTTTTACATATACAATTTTAGTATTTTATTTATACGTAACTTGAGTATTATTTATTTTAACTTACTGTTTTTGTAGCATTTGATTTGTTTGTCCTTCTGTTTAAATTCGCGGACCACCTGATTTAATCTCTAATTCTCGAGTGACACTTCTACTGTTGAATTTAGTAGTGAGTTTATCAAGCCGTACTTCTCAATATAAAAAAGTATGCACTTATTTTTTTATTCACCCTGTATAAAGAAGTTGCGTTCTACACAACACAAATTATTCAAATTTAATGTTTTGCAAATTAGGATGAACTTGTGTGTTTTAAAAAAGAAATGGGTTTACCTTTGACTACCTATTATATGATAAGGCAGTAATTGGGATTGGGGTTTGAAAATTATATTGAACAGTAAAGTGAATTTTTTGTATATATCAGAGAAAACTGGTAGTCAAGTGGTTAAGGCGCTAGTCTGGTAATCCAGGGAGCGTAGGGATCCGTTGGTTCGAATCCCACCTAATGCATGAATTTTTCCTCATTCATTTGAGTTTGTGGCCACATAATAATGAGACTCTGAGACTCTGAGGTTAGGTGGTACAAAATGCTTTGAGCATTAACCTTGCCTGGTGGTTACCTTCCACTAAAGAGTAGTATTATTATTAGTAGAAAACAAAATCAAAAGAGGGGTTGCTGCAATGAAATTTTATTGTTCTTTAATTTGTTTATTTTTAGTTCTACCTTAGTAAGTACCTCTACAATTTTGTTGTAGCCATCTTGGCTACTGGTTGATCGCATAGAAATATGTGGTTCAGGACGAGCCAACTTTGAAATAAAGTTGACTGGAGACCATCACTCAACCCTCCAGCTGTAGCAAATCTGGCTAAAACAACAGCAATATTAGTAAGTACCTTTGACAAAATAAATTCTCACATCTAACCTATTTTATGTGACTTGTCTCCTTCTTGGATGTTCATACATCTCATGTTAATTTATTTCTACACAATAACACTGTACTATGTATAATTTATTTATTTTACATTATAATTCATTTATTTCTCAAAAAAAAAGGTGTTGTTTATTTTCCATCATTAGGTTTATTAGGCCTTCAGCCAACATGAATAAATTGGCGATAACGAAAAATTAAAAAGAAAGGGAGCAGTTAAATAGAAAGACAAAGTCTATATTATACTCTTTTGTCCCTAAAAAACAATTTCATGGTTGAGAACAATTTTTCTATTTGTATATTGTAATACTGTTTCAAATATGTTGTAAATTATCTGTTCAATAAAAGCTATTTTATTTTATTTACTTTCCTTTCACAAAATCAGTTTCTCTTTTTTACTTGCCTTGCCCTACAGAAAGGAAAGTAATGCAATCACCCAAAATTTTCGATAGTCAGTTTTTTGGAGGGGTGATGAATTTGTACGAGCGTGTATATCTGTATATGTATACGCTTTGGACGCAATATATCCTAAGGCACTGGTAGTCAAGTGGTTAACGCGCTAGTCTGGTAATACAGAAAGCGTAGGAATCCGTTGGTTCGAATCCCACCCAATGCATGAATTTTTCCTCATTCATTTGAGTTTGTGACCACATTATAATGAGACTGAGGGTTAGGTTGTAGAAAATGCTTTGAGTATTAACCTCGCCTGGTAGTTACCTTCCCCTGAAGTATACAGAGGACCCATCCTAAGCCATTTTTATTTGGCTTCTAAGATGAGTACTGTATTCTGAGATACTAAAATAAATTGTACACTTGTGTAATTTTTTTAAAAAGATGAGTGTTTCACAGCCGCTTTTTTTTTCGTAGCCATGAAACAGGAGCTACTGTAAAGCTTGTGGTCTGTGTTATAGCCTGCCCATCCCGTAGTATGCCTCCCCTCTGATAGGCGAGAAGTGACACAATACTTTCCAATTAGGTGCTGGGTCAACACGAGTGCACCGGAAGGTATCCCTTACAAACAATTGTAACCAAATTAAGAATACAAATTTTTGGCAACCGCATGGCAAGCGAGCGCTTAACCACTGAGCTAATCGCGCTCAGTGATTAAGGTGTTGATCCGGCAATTTACCTTTATCTGTCCCGGTAGCTCAGTGGTCAAGGTGTTAGTCCTGACAATCCAGAGGTCGCGTTATCCTCTCATTCGGGATTTTGACCACATAACAAATCGTCTTGGGCTTACTACTGGAATAATAGGACTCATTAGTCCTAGCCGGACAGTGTATAAGACGATTTTCCCGGTAGCTCAGTGGTAAGGCGGCACTCTGCGAATCCAGAGATTCCAGAGTTCGTGGGTTCGAAACCCAGCCGGGACATGATAAGTTATCCTCCCATTCGGGATTTTTACCACATAATAATAATATGTCTTGGGCTTACTGCTGGAATAATGGGACTTTCAAAGTCCTAATTGGGCAGTATAAATAAGGCGATATTATTATTATTATTATTCGGGATTTTGACCACATAATAACATGTCTTGGGCTTACTGCTGGAATAATGGGACTTTAAAAGTCCTAATTGGGCAGTATAAATAAGGCGATATTATTATTTTATTATGGCCCTTCTCAATCGTCCCACACTGTACACCCGGCAGACTCCTGAATAGTGGCCCTGTTGTCTCTTCGCTTCCGTGACGTGGCGCTCGCCTCTCCCTTCGCGAGATTCCGGACGCGAACCTTCGTGCGTTCTCGTTTCTCGAGCGCACGCTTCACTCGGGCTCGGATAACTTCGGGCGGAATCGTAGAGGCACTCGTGACACTTCGTGAATCGAATTGGAAATCTTCGCCCTCATCGCTCCTCGGAGTCCTCAGTAACGTCTCGACGCTCGGCAGAGACGGTTGTTTGTTCCGAGTCTACGATGTGTTTTGTGAGAATGTGCGATTTTTCTTGAATATTGCGTGAATTTACGTCATTTTCTCGCAAAGGGACAGATTTCATCTCTTGATTCGTTTTCTCATCAATAGTTGCACTGTTTAATTTTACGCCTACTAATTTATTTGAGTTTTCACACTCGAGGTTTTTGCTGTTTAACATCGCATCCTTTGGACTTGCAACTGGATTAGTAACTAACAAATTGCCGATCTGACCTTGAATTATATCACAATTTTTACTCCCTTGATCTTTTCTATTTAACATGGCTTCTTCTGGATATTCTAACAATACGTTGTTCTGGGTTTGTGGTTTATCACAAATTTCTGTCTCTGGCGTTACTTGTTTTTCATCTTCACAATCTGCCAGTCCTCCGCTATCCACTTCTCTCTCGCAGAGTTTCATGTTGACCTCCACCTGGTCTCTCAAGCGCTCAATGTCCTCTTCGCTGTCCTCTCCACTATCTTCTCCACTGCTTTCTTCCTCATCCGACTCATCCAGCCCTAGCTGGGCCAGCAGTTCCTTGTCCATCCGCTTGGTGAAGCCGCTGGCTGACACCTCCACATCCATGATGTCTTCGCGTCTGAAGGAAAATGAAAATCCGATAATCAGTCTCTGTGAATATACGTCACTTCAGAAGGGATTTTATGTTTTAGAAAATATGTTCATAGCTTACAAACAATCTCTTTTTTTTATTAAACGGGAATAACCCAATATACATAAATTACAAAATGTTACAGTTAAAACATACAAAATATTTTAAAAATAATAAATATGTCGGTAAATTTAAGTTTTATCACATTGAAAGGTTGAAAAGAGATATTGGCGAGGTACTTACGAAATGTCTTCAAAGGTGGGATGCAGAGAACTCTCATAGCCAAAGCGTTTTCGGAAGAAATCTCTGATACACGTCACATCTCGGTCGAAAAACCTGGGAGAAAAAAAAGAGTTTATTTATTTTTTTTTTGCAAAAAATAGAAGTAGTTATTTATTTAAAAAAAGAAGTAAAAATAAGTTTTTTTTTGTCAGCTCGGGGATCGAACACGAGACTCTCCGCATGGCAAGCGGGTGCTTAACCACTGAGCGAGCGGTGAGCTTGTGGTTAAACAAACTGGTGTTACAGCATACCTAGACAGAACGACAGACGGACAGACAGTCACAAAACCAAAGTTGCTCAGGAGGTTATGAATCGTCTAGAAATATGAAATAAATGAAATCGGAGCAATTTTTTTTTTTTACAAAAACGAACACAATAATTCCGATTTCAGAGAGTAGACCAGCAGTCTGGCTGGGGGACTATAAACAGGGAGTAGACCAGCATTGGCTTGGTTCTGGGGCCCTTGTCAATTATTAGCCTCCTTGTAAAGACAGTGGTAGAAGTGCTGAGTCATTCCTCCACTGTCTGGCTACCATCGTTCACGATGACGCCACCCTATGAATATTATAAATGTCTCAGAAGTAAAATGCCACCATACTCACGTCTGGGCATTAGCATGTGAGGTGGACACCATCTGTGGAAAATCGATGACAATCGGCTTCTCTTCCTCCGTAAGCATCAGATTGAACTCGTTGAAGTCTCCGTGGATCACGCCATGATTGGCGAACCTCACAATAAGATCCATCAGCTCATCGTACAGACTCTCCACCTGAGACACGGCACTGATACGAGACCTGGGGGGGAACAAATATCACCTTATTTAATATAATAATAATATAACCTCACTATCAGATCCATCAGCTCATCATACAGACTCCTCTCCACCTGAGACACGGCACTGATAAGAGACCTGGGGGGCACAAATATCAGCTTATTTAATATAATAATAATATAACCTCACTATCAGATCCATCAGCTCATCGTACAGACTCTCCACCTGAGACACGGCACTGATAAGAGACCTGGGGGGCACAAATATCACCTTATTTAATATAATAATAATATAACCTCACTATCAGGTCCATGAGCTCATCGTACAGACTCTCCACCTGAGACACGGCACTGATACGAGACCTGGGGGACACAAATATCAGCTTATTTATAATGCCATAGGCACACCATTACACAAACTTGCTTTAATAAATCTTTGCTGAACTTGGGACTCAAACCATCGCATCGTCCTCCTTTGATCAGTCGAGGTAGTGAGGTCGGTAAAGAAAAAGATAAACAACATAGATAAAACATAAACATATGTCCTAAACTAAGGGCGAGGTAATTGCCTATGGCAGTCTCTTCCACCCAACCCTTATAAATTGTCAGGATGGTTTAATGGATGAGAAAGACGGGGACATGATGGTTTCTTTTTTTCAAGTGCGAAGTTAGGATGGAAAAGTTTGGAGAGAAGAACGTCCGTCATGACCGAAGCCGGTACTGGTAACCGCTCACAATCACATTTATTATATTGAAATTAATAATTAAATATATACTATCATTTATTTGTGTTAATCACTTTCGGGATATCACAACTACTCAAACTCTAAATTTACTACGCTGAAACCGTGACTTGAACCACCCACCGACTTCCAGGTTACAAGTCCGCCACCTTATCAATGAAGCTATGGAGGTCGCTAACCCTTTTTATATCATTTTTACTCACAGAGGATCTCCCTTGACCAGCTCCATGATGACGCAGTGTCTGTTGATATCCACAGGCTTGGGCACAGGGAAGTCTAATCGTTTTTTTTTTTTTTTTTTTTAGAAACTCTTTATTAGCAGAACATATATACAGACAAACAATGGTAAAAATTAAATATAAAATTGACAGCATTAATAATATAAACAAGAAAAAATTAAATAAAATATATACATATGTCCTAACTAAAGGGCGGGGTTATTGCCTATGGCAATCTCTTCCACCCAACCCTTACAACTACTCACAGAGGATCTCCCTTGACCAGCTCCATGATGACGCAGTGTCTGTTGATATCCACAGGCCTGGGTACAGGGAAGTCTAATCATGTTAACTAGTATTACTAATCATGTTAACTAGTATTACTAATCATGTTAACTAGTATTACTAATCATGTTAACTAGTATTATGAATACAACTCACAGAGGATCTCCCTTGACCAGTGTCTGTTGATATCCACAGGCTTGGGCACAGGGAAGTCTAATCATGTTAAACTAGTATTATGAATACAACTCACAGAGGATCTCCCTTGACCAGTGTCTGTTGATATCCACAGGCTTGGGCACAGGGAAGCCTAATCATGTTAAACTAGTATTATGAATACAACTCACAGAGGATCTCCCTTGATATCCACAGGCTTGGGCACAGGGAAGCCTAATCATGTTAACTAGTATTATGAATACAACTCACAGAGGATCTCCCTTGATATCCACAGGCTTGGGCACAGGGAAGCCTAATCATGTTAAACTAGTATTATGAATACAACTCACAGAGGATCTCCCTTGATATCCACAGGCTTGGGCACAGGGAAGCCTAATCATGTTAACTAGTATTATGAATACAACTCACAGAGGATCTCCCTTGATATCCACAGGCTTGGGCACAGGGAAGCCTAATCATGTTAAACTAGTATTATGAATACAACTCACAGAGGATCTCCCTTGATATCCACAGGCTTGGGCACAGGGAAGCCTAATCATGTTAAACTAGTATTATGAATACAACTCACAGAGGATCTCCCTTGATATCCACAGGCTTGGGCACAGGGAAGCCTAATCATGTTAAACTAGTATTATGAATACAACTCACAGAGGATCTCCCTTGATATCCACAGGCTTGGGCACAGGGAAGCCTAATCATGTTAACTAGTATTATGAATACAACTCACAGAGGATCTCCCTTGATATCCACAGGCTTGGGCACAGGGAAGCCTAATCATGTTAACTAGTATTATGAATACAACTCACAGAGGATCTCCCTTGACCAGTGTCTGTTGATATCCACAGGCTTGGGCACAGGGAAGCCTAATCATGTTAACTAGTATTATGAATACAACTCACAGAGGATCTCCCTTGACCAGCTCCATGATGACGCAGTGTCTGTTGATATCCACAGGCTTGGGCACAGGGAAGTCTAATCATGTTAACTAGTATTATGAATACAACTCACAGAGGATCTCCCTTGACCAGTGTCTGTTGATATCCACAGGCTTGGCACAGGGAAGCCTAATCATGTTAACTAGTATTATGAATACAACTCACAGAGGATCTCCCTTGACCAGTGTCTGTTGATATCCACAGGCTTGGGCACAGGGAAGCCTAATCATGTTAACTAGTATTATGAATACAACTCACAGAGGATCTCCCTTGACCAGTGTCTGTTGATATCCACAGGCTTGGGCACAGGAAGCCTAATCATGTTAACTAGTATTATGAATACAACTCACAGAGGATCTCCCTTGACCAGTGTCTGTTGATATCCACAGGCTTGGGAACAGGAAGTCTAATCATGTTAACTAGTATTATGAATACAACTCACAGAGGATCTCTCTTGACCAGCTTAAATACATTATAATAATCAATGAAACCAACTAATTATGTTTATTACAGATAATATATTTCTGCCATTTGCAATCCAGAGGGCAAAGTACTCAGAATACTTGAGCAATTTCCTCTCTGGATTACAAGTGACATTTTTGGAATGTTCGTGCTTTTGGTTCTCCTGTATTTTGTTTACTAATCATGTGAACTATTATTATTATTATTATTATTATGAATATAACTCACAGAGGATCTCCCTTGACCAGCTCCATGATGACGCAGTGTCTGTTGATATCCACAGGCCTGGGCACAGGGAAGCCTAATCATGTTTTTTTTTTTTTTTTTTTTAGAAACTCTTTATTAGCAGAACATATATACAGACAAACAATGGTAAAAATTAAATATAAAATTGACAGCATTAATAATAAAAACAAGAAAAAATTAAATAAAATATATACATATGTCCTAACTAAAGGGCGGGGTTATTGCCTATGGCAATCTCTTCCACCCAACCCTTACAACTACTCACAGAGGATCTCCCTTGACCAGCTCCATGATGACGCAGTGTCTGTTGATATCCACAGGCCTGGGTACAGGGAAGCTTAACCACCGACCTCCAGGTTACAAGTCCGCCACCTTATCAATGAAGCTATGGAGGTCGCTAACCCTTTTTATATCATTTTACTCACAGAGGATCTCCCTTGACCAGCTCCATGATGACGCAGTGTCTGTTGATATCCACAGGCTTGGGCACAGGGAAGCTTAACCACCGACCTCCAGTTACAAGTCCGCCACCTTATCAATGAAGCTATGGAGGTCGCTAACCCTTTTTATATCATTTTTACTCACAGAGGATCTCCCTTGACCAGCTCCATGATGACGCAGTGTCTGTTGATATCCACAGGCCTGGGCACAGGAAAGCCCCTCTCGTACAGGGCCGTCATGTAGGCAAACTCCTTGGTGGCAGATATGCGGGACAGGTAGAGCCAGCCTGCCTTGTTGCGGTGAGCGTGGTAGTCCCGCTTCTCCTTCAGGTTGCGGAAACAGGTTCGACCCAACCTGGTTGTTGCGGAAAGAAAATAAAATAATGTAATGTTCAGAGGCTCAAAATAATTATAACATTCTAAACAGATTTCTTTTAAGAATGTTCCAAATTAATTTCTCTTACTATGCTAAAAATATAGTAGTAGTAGTAGTAGTAGTAGTAGTAGTAGTAGTAGTAGTAGTAGTAATAAGTCATTGTATTTATTTTAATTAAAATTATTACAATGGTTGGCACGTTGAAAACATAAAACAATAATAAATGCTTAAACAATATAAATAACAAAACAAAAACAACTAAAAACAAGGAATGAACCTACCAGTATGTATAACTTTTAGGAGTTAATTTTCTTTACTATTTACATATAGGTACTTATGGCTGTGGAAATTGTGAACAAGAAAATTAGTTTAGTGATTTTCCAACACAAATAAAAGATTATTTTTCTTAAAATTTAACTAAGATAAATCTACCCTACTGCCAAAGTGTGATTTACATCTTAGTAAAAGGCGGAGCCTTCACTACGCTCAATAGGCCAATAGGCCAATGCTAAAAATATATTGTAAATGTTGGCCTCGGTCGGCAATTAGCGGACCGCGAAATCTTTTATCCAGCCCGCGAAGAAAACTCGAGGCACGAAAATTTTTACAAGATTTTTTTTTATAAATTTTTTTTAGTCTACAAGATTCACGTCTTCAACTAAAAAAAAATAATTTTTTTTGTGAGATTTGTCACAATTTTGGTGGATAGCGCAGAATCATAGAACTTTACCACTTTTATAGACAATATCTTGTATTTTTTTACCCATAATTCCGACAGTAGTTGCTGCTTAATATCAAAGCAGCTACTCATTTTTCCTCACGAGGTATGAGGGGACCCTGAACATTCAAGTACAGAGCAAAAAAATCGTGCCCTGCTTGGGATCAAACCCAGGTCATGCTACATTGGTAATCATGTAGTTATGGCACTAAACTTGTATGTCATTTGTAATGTACACAATTCAGCACCATGGATCTCATCCAATGCTTGAATTTTATCCCTCATTAATCCCCTGATAATATTCAAACACAAATGAAGAAGTAAGCCATGGTATATTTTAGGGAAAAAGGCAGCTAATTTTTCTAAATTAATAATAATAATATTTGAGTATGTGACCACTTGAGTAACAAACATGTCCATCTATCTGTATTGTAATCACTAAAAATAAAATAAAAAAAGGACTTGAAAAATACCTATGAAGTTTCAACACCAACGGATTTCCTTCACAATCTTCAACCACGTAGATGTTTGATTCTTTTCCCACACCTATTTGATTGCCAAAGGACGCAATCACCTTTCTAGAGCTGAGTGTCTTCAGAGCTAGGTAGTCATAGCCTTGATTGGTTAATCTGTAGCCATCATCTGGAATTAATTGAGAAAATGTTATTACTTTTCACTACACATGAAATGGTTTGGCTATGAAACTATAAAGAGGGAGAGGTCTAGTGAGTTTCAAAATGTTTTCATTTTTTTAACAGCTGATAGTTGGTCTCTTCAAATCATTGATTCTATGCTATGGTCATTAAAATGTTTCCAATATGTGCCCTTTGCTCCCACGAGCTTCTTTTTTCACACAAAATACATTTGTCTCTTAAACTCACAGTGTTTTCCTCGCTCATAGCTGAGCAGCTTGTGTTTGCACAACTCCTTGAGAAGTTTATGCACACCTCCATGCTTCAAGTTAGCAATGGATGCTGCCAGGGCTCCTGGAACCAGTTCGTGATTCTTCATGCCCATTTCAATCTGGAAAGAAGAAAGAACGATTTTATCAATGAGTGGCATCCTTGTTACCAATGACATGTGAACAGTGAATAAATATGTTGCTTTGAATTTCTAAAGCTGGGTTTATCAATCAAATTATAACAGGGTGATAAATAGTGCTAATCAACTGATTATTGATTTGGTGTGTTTATCAATGACATAAATGCAATATTGACTGGATGTATTGATTGTCTAGGCAGGGCTGCTTTTAAGATTAGGCACTTGGCACCAAAATCTGAATAAGGAAGACTGTCAAGACACTGACCAACCAATGTAACATCAATTTACTAGTTAGTATTCTACATACACCCCAAACCCTCCAGTATAAGGCAACATCAATTTATTATTTAATATTCTACATAAACCCCTATAGTGCACAAATAACTCAGTGTTTAAGCAATTACTTGCCATAAGGAAGGTCCTGAGTTTGATCCCACAAGGCAATAAAAAAATTGTACTCTAAATTTGGTTACAGTTGTTTGTAAGGCATACCTTCCTGTGCACTCGTGTTAACCCAGCACCTACACAAGAAGTATTGTGTCATTTCTTGCCCATCAGAGGGGAGGCATACTATGGGATGGGCAAGCTACAACACAGACCACAAGTGTCTATAGTTGTAGCTCCTGTTTCATGGCTACAAAAATAAGAAGGCTGTGAAACACTCATCCTTTTCTTTTTTTAACCCTCTGATATGAGGGACAGTACACAATAAATTGTTTGAAGTGTCCAGGGCACTAGTGAGTTTAAAAACAGCCCTGTATCGAAGGGCTGCTTGTAGGCCAGGTACTCAATTTAAGCACATATAGCTGCTAAATACTACTTACTGCTGTTAGAACTCTGAAGTCTTCACTTGTGAGGTACCTCAGCATACTGACATTCAGTTTCCCCATGTTGGAAAAGTCTCCTTCAACTCGGCTGATTTAAAGCTGCAAAATGGCTACAAAACTTAGGTTTGAGAGATAAAAATTAATATTATAGATTGAGATTAGACATTTTCCCTGATCCAAAAAGCAATAGACTCCATTAGTCGTGACGTCACAGAACGAGAGGAGAGTGAGCGTAGAGTAAACAAACATTTTCATAAATGTAAACAATATTTTTACATTGGTTTTTCCATTTAAAATATCAACGTTTGAAAAGTGCAAAAGAAAATCGATTTTCTTTACATCCTAAAATTTTCTTAGGTAAGTGGTTTTTACTTTCATATTCTCCATATAATTCTACACGATTTCAACCCTTATTTCATCAAATTAGCCCGTATAATTACTGTTAAATATTCATTTCAAGTTATGTCATTAGTAGCTGATTCAATTATTTTGCTCTTTAGGGAAAATATATTGGAAATTTCTATGCAGAAGTAGCAAAGATTGACTTTTCAAAGCATCCTGCAATATGTATAGCAAGTTTTATTTTCAAGCATAATATTCAATGATCCTGTTGTAGCTTAATTTCTGTTCCTGAAACTTTTTTTTAAAACATTTCTTCCAGATATGACTTCATACAAGCTCAAATACTCAATGGTTGTTGATTTTGTAAAAGATGAGCTATCTCTCATCAAAAAAGGAGAAAATAAGGTTGAGAGTGGTCATGTGGCATCATTCCAATTTGATGGTCAACTTGGAGTGATACAAGGTGTGGTGAAGGCTTCAATGAAGAATGAGCATAACCAAGTAGAGGTAAGACTTGTTGAGGTTCAGCATTAAACCACTTGAACTGTTAATTAAAATATAGATACATACTTATCACATTCAAACTTTTTCAAATGAAAAAGGGCCTCTAAAGGGAGTCATTATTTGTATTTGAAACTCATCAAATGAAAGGTCCTGTTGTTCTGATTCTATGAATCTTGAAAAATACCTATAACAAAAAAACACGAAACCAGGGTTTGGGAACAAAGGCTTTGTCAAATAAGAGCTCGCGTGGAAAATTGAGTGTTTTGCCACCTCAGTTTGGTGAGCAAATAATTATATATTTTTAAAGAAACTAGTCAATATTGACCATATAATTTTGCAGTTTCAGTTTGGTTATAAGCCACTTTATTTTGTTCACAGATACATTTGAAAAATGATGGTATTGATCATGGATCATGTACATGTGCAAGAGGATGCCATCCTGTTTGCAGTCATAGAGTTGCTTTGCTCTTACATGGTCTGAGGAACATTAGTCCCACAGATTCTGCATGTTCCTGGGTTGCTCCGTCTAGTAGTGTAGCTACAACCAGCTCAGTAGATGCAATTTATCCCCCAAGTCATAAAGATTATAATCCAACTGATGAACCTCTTCGTGAAGAAGACAAGATATGGTTCAGGGAGGAGTTGAAAAATCTCAATAGGTATGTTTTACTTCTGTTGGTTTAGTGTTAGCACACTAATAATAAAGATTACTTGCTTAAAGCAATCTCTTATATATTTGATTTACATATATAGGTACATTAGTGCTAGAAAAAAACATCCTCTAGCTCTATTTATAAAGCTCACATCTGTTTGTGGTTGCCTGCCGTGTGGCTATGTCCTCCTAGAGGTTGTCTGTTTACAATAGCACAGCCCAAACGGTAACAGATATCAAATTTTTTATGGGAATAGACCCCCCCAAAACCTGCATCTATTAGCCCAGAAAAATTATAAAATACATATACATATTTCCAGATTCACTGGTTTCTACTGGTTGTTACAAGAGAAACCTGCAACTAGTGCTGAGCATTTCCCTTGGCCCACTGTGAGAGATATTTTACAACAATATGAGTCTGAAGAGGACATTCTGAATGCACTAATATTATCTCATGATGACATATTGTCCATTGCTGAGAAAACCAAAGGACAGAGGGATAACCACTTGTGGTTTGACATGAGATTTGGGAGATTGACTGCTAGCAATTTTGGTTCTATCATTGCAGCAATGTCAAATAACAGGTAAATAACAAACCTAAGGAATTTCTTGCCTTCATTTACATGACATTGTTAGTTCAAGTTACTGTTAGTTTAAAGTATGATTTATCTGTAGTGAACCAAAGAACTTGTCACATTTTTGTGCACCAGATAACTTTTCATACCCTTTTCATTAGCATTTATGTAAAGAAAAATTGGTGTTCTACTATATTAAAAAACTAGCATTCCAAACATGAATTTTTTCTTGTGTTTCACATGAAATGGAGTAGAACATTCTAAGTAAAATGAAATGAAATGCTCAGAAATGGTTAATTATGTTTCAAACAGAATGTGTTTCCTTTTGATATTAACCAACCAAAAAAGAAAAATGTGAATAGAACAGATGTTCCGGTTCAAGAGAAATTGTTTAAATTCAACAAAATATCCGGGGTTTATATCATTAAATTTAATTCACTGCAAAGCAAAATAGACTAATCTTTTACCAGTTGCTGTTGAAGTTTTGTTAACACAATGTTTTATCATCTCTTCTCAGGTTCCCAAAATCTCTGTTCTCAAAATTACTTGGGAGTATGTCGCTGGATAATGTCAAGAGTATCCAATATGGCATCAACCATGAGACTGCTGCCATACAGTCTTTTGAGCAGTGTAAAAGTTTGAAAGTGCTCCAAACTGGCATCTGGTTAGATGAATCAGGCTTGCTGGGTGCTTCACCTGATGGGCTTGTTGGTCAGGATGCTATCGTAGAAATTAAGTGTCCTTACAAGCATAGGAACAGCACCCAAGCAGAAGTTCTAAATGACAAAAGTTATTGCTTTGAACAGCTAGATGATGGTGATTACGATATAAAAGAAAATCATCCATACTGGCATCAAATTCAAGGTCAACTACATATTTTGAATAGATCTCTCTGTTTCTTTGTTGTATATAGTCCAACTTTTACGATTATAATTCAAATACCCAAAGATCCCGAGTGGGGGGCAAACTTGGAAAAATTAAGAAAGTTTTATGTGGACCATTTTTTAAAGAAACTGATGGACTGAAGATATATGTTATCTTCGGGGTTATTGCCTTTAGTTAGGACATTATGTTTTTATATATTTTCTATTCTTTTTCATTTTTATTGTATATATTGTTTCCATTCTTTTCATTGTTAAAATAATTATTTGTATGTACAGAATGTCCATTTATATCTAATAAATTGTTGTATAATAATAATATATTTTATTTATATTCCTTGTTTTATTTGTAGATATTACCAATCTCAGTAGCTCAATTGATAAGGTGGGGACTTGTAACCTGGAGGTCAGTGGTTGTTAAGTGTAGGTTTGATACAGCAATTTTGAAAAAGTTGAACTTGGTTTTTTCGGTCACTATATAGTCAAACTTGAATATGTGGAACTTTTAATTATGCAGTTCCTCGATATGTGGAATTAAAGTGCTGGTCTCTATCCCTCAGAGGCCTAAAACCTTTTGAAGTGGAATATTGGCACATGTTTATGGGAAACTAAAATTTTCTGAACTTTATCCCTACATCCTGTATAATTATGTAGTATTCGAGCTATCCTAAAACCTTTATATGTATGTATGTATGGTTTTATTTGTAGTGAAGCACAAGGCCTCTTCACATTTTTTGTGGGTAGCGCAGCATTACTAAGAGCCTCCTGTACTTTTCGAATTATTCTATTACATCAATTTCTTTTTACTCTGGTAATGCCACCACTGGTCGTTACTCATACAAGTAACTACTCATTTTTCCTCACGAGGTATGAGTGGACCCCAAACATCCAAGAACAGAGCAGAAAAAATCCTGCCCCGCTGGGGATCGAACCCAGGTCACCGTGCGTGCAATGCCTAGCGCGCTAACTCACTCTGCCACGGTGACTTCTATGTGGATTGTCGGTGCTCACTACCTCTACAAGAAGAATGACTTAGATTGTTCAAGTTTGCAATTTTCTCTGCATTTAAATTTATTTTCTCTTTTACCTGAATATGTAGAATGAATGGAACACAAACTTGGAATGAACATGGATTGACCAACCACCCATCATATTCCAATATTAATCTCATAATTCTGCGAGTCATTGTTACCCAGTCTACAACTACACCAATGGTCCTCACAAGGCCAGAGTAAGCCCCAACATCCAAGTACAGAGCAGAAAAAATAATGAAAGAAAGAAAAAACAAACAATAATATTTATAACATAGAATATACATATATTTACAATTAATGAGTGTCATAAATAATAATAATAATAAATACATGGTGTACGGGAGTATATTTACGGGAATAGCCCTATTTACAATGTCAACAATAAAAATGTCAATAAATACAAAGATTAAAATAAAATAATGTTAAAAAGTAATATTACAAGTAGCAAAAAGTAATTAATACACAAATAGGTATGAAAAAACAGTACAACACAGATACAAGTAAAACATATGAGAAAAATAAATGAATAGGTACAAACAAGAAACTACTCCATGAAACTCTCATTTTCTTTCAAGAGTGAATATTGTAAATTTACAATACATGCACAAACTTGAACTATCTTTGAGGAATGTTCACGGAGATTTGCAGGTATGAAATTTAATATTCTGAAATTTTTCAGGCGACCTATAGCACGTTCAACATGGATCCGAGCTCGTGCAATTCTCTTTGTGGTTTCCACTTCGGATTTCGTAAACTGTGGTCTAGTTAGAAATGGGGTATATTAACTGTCACCCCAAGAGGTGCACATAAATCCGAGATTAAAAAACCTTTATCACAAAGTATGAGATCACCAGCCTCCATACTAGAAAGCACACCAGACTGGGCTGTTATAACTTTGTCAGAGGTTGAACCTGGATACAGGTTGCTGACAAAAGTTATAACAGCATTTGTTGAAATGCCTATAAGTACTTTAAATGTATGTCGATGTTTGTAAGACGAATACGATTCTTTTTGAGAACTTAATTTAGCAGGAATAGCAATATTGATTTCTGTGCAATCTAGCACTATTCGTGTGTTAGGAAATGTGGCAAAACATGATGGACTTACAAACCTGTTTTGCTCTTTACTCGGGATGTCTTTCATCATTCCCTCAAAAAGCAATTTGTGTATTACATAAATGAAGGTCAGAACGACATTGTGTGTTGTGGCATCTGTAATACCAAACATGGTACTGAGAACAAACAATGGTAAGTTAAGTCTAAGCTTCATGAGAGTACAAAGGAGCTGGTCCTCAAGAGCCAATTTCTCAACTTTCCAACCACGATAGTAATTTATTTTGTACTTCTTAATTAATTCAAGGAGTACATTAAAATGTTGCTTGGTAGGGAGGCCGGTATACTGTGCAACTTTCTCATCTGCTTCACTAATGATTTGAAAGTTCAAGAGTTGCTTCTCTCCAGCCTTTTTCTTGGCTCTTAGGTCAGCCACCTCCTGTCTCAAAAAGTACAGTTCAGCTTCCAAAACAGCTCTTGATAAAGGAACTGCTTCTTGAGAGCTCACAGACTCCCTATAACCTGATGGACCAGGCTGTGGAGAGGGTTCCCTCGGTCTTGCAGTCTCATCTACCAGTGAGAGGGTACTTTCTGGAGGGGGGCTTGATCTTGATCTTCTGTAAGAAAATATTGATGCATTAGTTTATTGTAAGATTGTAGGCAAAAATTGAGAAACCTATTTTAAGGCATTAAAAAATTTACAAGGCCTCAAGACTTTATGAACACACTGTATAAACCTAATTGCAATCAATAGAATTAGTTTTGTTTAGAAGAAAATTCTCTATCCTAGGTAATTTATACTATACATGAATTATACATAAGTTACTATTCATAAAATTAATGCAAAAAAATAGTCACGCACTAGTAGGCTATCTGAATTGAGACTGAACTTTATTCACAATTTATGTACAACGGCCAGTCTAAATATTAACTGGCCCAAACACACATCACACTCAAAAGAATTTCAGGAATTAAGTCAACTTGAGTGAGCAGTCTTGGGTGACTGAAACAGAGGTGCTTTGATTGGATAAGATAAAAAAAAAAAAATTGACTCAAGTGGACAACTCAAGTTGAATCAAGTGAACCAAAACTCAATTCCACTTGATTAAAATTGTCAACTTGTCCCAACACTAAGTCTTACCTCATGAGGAAAAATGAGTAGCTGCTTAAATGTGAGCAGCAACCAGAAGCAGAATTATAGGCAAAATAAGATTTTAGTATGATCAAGATCAAGGTTAATTGAAATAATTAAAAATAATCATAAAATAAAACCTACTTTTTCCTTTTTTCTGGCGAAGGAAAATTCACATTGAATCTCTTGGCAACATTGTGGGGGAAAATGGAAGGGACATTGTTTCTGTCTCCATTCACAAAATGACAGCTACACAATGTGGAGTAAACTGATGGAAGTTTTTCTCGACTGAAAGCAGAAGAAAATATAATAACTATGATTTAGGAATAGGTATTGCAGAAAAATAAAAAAAATAGACACAGTGATCTTATGGCATGCTATAAACACTCTATGTATGCAAAATAAATGATTATTTAACTAAAGTAACAATTATTTAACACGTATGAGACGGGTCCTATTTTCTATAGTTTGTACACTGGGACGGCTTCAAATTAGGGTATGTGTACCAAAAATGTCAAAAAAAAAATTTTGCTTCACTGATTTCTTTTTAGTGTAAAAACATGATATACATTGATATTTTATTATTTGGTGCATCAGAACTTTTATTGTTGGCAAAAAAAAATTGTGACCCACTGGTGGGCACGCCGTCTCATACGTGTTAACTCATTTTTGTGTGCCTTCTCTGTATCCCATGTTGCAGGGAATTCAATGTGAGTGTTGAATCCGAGAATGTGATGGTACTGTGTAGTGTGAACACTCATATTGAATTTCCCACAGTTCTTTTGAAAATGTTCACACTAGAGGACAAGGACAAATAAACAAAACATGGAATATCATGGGCAGGTGTAGTGTGAACACATGATTTTTGACTGTAGTTGATCAATTTGGAAGGGACCATGACAGACAGTAGAGTGTGAATCAGGTTATGAGAATGTAATACTCAGAGTCAAGAATGTTATACTCACAGTCTTATGTTATAATGATCCCTAACATTTAAACTGACTTCTCATAGTGGGCCTTACATTTAAACTACCTTCTAACAGTGGGTTTTCAAGATAATATTGAGAAACTACAAAAGCATGAAATAAACTTACCGACAAGCTTCATTCCACTTTTTCCATAGATCTGGATCCCGAGGGAAACGGAAAAAAGTGCAGGTTTCCTTACGAGAATCGTGGGAGCATTGGTAGGCATAACAGGAAGGCATTTTCAAAGTCCGAATTCTTAACGTGTTTCGCACGGAATTTCATGAATTAAACGCTCAAACTACTTAAATTTGTTTTTTCTATTTGACTATGAATAGAAAAACCTTTAAAAATGAAGATCTAAAATTAGGAAAATGAACATTGAACTTTTCAAGAAGAGCAAAAAATATTCACAGAAACTCCATAAGGAAAATGTAAACAAGAGAGGAATTCTTTTGTTTACTCTAACGCACGTCGCCATCATGTTTTCGTGACGTCACACTAATTGGGTCTATCAAATCACATTTTCTTTTAAATTTTTATCAGCATGTTATTTGTTTATTTATTTTTCTGATTATTTTGAAGACTTCCCATTGGTCGATTCAAGGAGGTAACTTCTTAATGGAAGGATAGTAAAGTTCAGCATGTTCAGACCGCCATTTTTATAACCGTCATTTTTAACGAGTAGAGGGAAAACGAAGAATTGAATCTATTTCAAATTTAGTGCTAGTCTAGAATTTCAGATCCATCTAATTTATCTGGACTTGTTAACCCATACCGGAGCAGAATATAAGTTTTTAAAAAAATCTTCCTTATTTTAGGATCTTCGAAGGGATCCCTTAGGGGATTTTCGATTAAATTTTGTACCTCATACCCTCATAATTCCAAAGTCATCGCACACGGCAGTCTTCATTTCCTTCAAAACGATTCCGCAACTTTCATCAACATTTTGTTTCAAATTTTATATATGAAGTGTTGCGAAGACAGTGGTGTTCGATCTCATTTGATCCAAAAGGCATTTTGCACATTTTGTCGAGAATTTTTTCACATTTTCAAATGAAAAGTGTTGCAATGCGCAGTGGCGTAGCCAGGGGGGGGAATTCCAAGAAACCCCAGCAAAGATGGAATATACGTTAGGCGATATTTCTGAACCCCCTCAAAACCCCCCTGGCTTGACAGTTTACAGTGTCACTTTGAGAGAAGTTTACATGACCACATTCTGTAACCTCCTTGACAAATTCAGTGGCGTGGGATCCGACACAAGGGCCGAATGGTGCAATAGTTTTTGCGGATCTGTGATAATTATGTTGCATAAAAGTTCCACTGCAGCGCTGGCGTAGTTTTCAGGAATGATCCATGGCCTCCATGCGTCATGATGCTTAGACGTCCGCGGGTTCGATCCCTACCCAGAACGTTTTTTTATTATTTATTTTCGCTTTTGTGATAAACTATTATGCAGGGTTAGACCGGGTCGCTGCGCGACCCGCCTAACCACCTGCACTAATTTCAACCTAACCTAAGCCCCTCACCCAACCATCCTACCCAACAAACGGTTGTCAGTCTAAATGTTGTGTTTCGTTAGCCGGCTAGGATAGCTTGGGTGAGGGGCTTAGGTTAGGTTGAAATTAGTGCAGGGTTAGACCGGGTCGCTGCGCGACCCGGCCTAACCACCTGCACTAATTTCAACCTAACCTAAGCCCCTCACCCAACCATCCTACCCAACAAACTGAAGTCAGTGATCTATCGTGCAATTTCACCTCGTTAACTTTACCTAACCCTATATAACTACAAAATTCTTCTTAACAAAAAAATCCTCTTACTAAAAATGACTTACGCATCAAATTCCAATTCACAATAATCATTCGTCTTTTATATGTGAAAGAATAAAACGGACAAAATACGTAAAAAATACGATGTAAAAATTTATGATGAAAAAAAATTGTTTTTTTTTACTTCTGTTGGTATACATGTCGATGGTTCTCTGATATAGGTTAAAACTCAAAAACCCAGGAAAGTTGAGGAAAGCAAATAAATTTCACAAAGATGATCAGTGATTTCAGAATTCAGTTCTTTTCAGTTTTCAGTAAAAGAAAAAAAGAAACAAAACAATTATTTTATCTTTAGTTGACTTTATTACCACTTGAGCGCAGCCCAATAGATCCCGCAAAAACTATTGCACCATTCGGCCCTTGTGTCGGATCCCAGTGGCGTGTCGCTTTATAAATTAAATTTTTACACTACAAACACAGCACTGTTGAATGTAAATATGATGAGAAAATTCAAAAAGCTATAAAGAGAAAATTAAGAAAATTGTGCTTTTAACCTTTTTAGTTGGAAAATAATAGTTATAGTCAGAACTCAGTCACTCGAAAATTGCTTATTTACAAATTTTGTAATAATTAGAATTATATATCTTCACACAGATTGTTAGCTACAGAAGACATTAAAACATTGCTTAGGTTAACTCAGTAGGAGGTTTACCAATGCTGACTTTATTTAATTCCCTAAAAAAACACTTCAATTGACAATCAAGGTGAGTATTAAATACCTGTTTCTGTGTATTTATTAGTGGTACACTCGATCAAACACAGTTAAAATAAGAAAAACCAGCCATTGAGCTGAAATAAACCTGAGCTTACAGTCAAATGAACACTTACTGTCCTGGTAGCTCAGTGGTAAAGGCGGCACTCTTTGAATCCAGATGTAGTGGGTTCAAAACCCAGCCGGACATGACAAGTTATCATCCCATATGGGATTTAACCACATAATAATAATAATTATGTCTTGGCTTACTGCTGGAATAACGGGACTTTAATAGTCTTAATCGGGCAGTAAAAATAAGGCAATATTATTATTATTACTTGTAGTTCAGACTGTACTGCTTCTGTGCAAAATTTTAAAATACAGTAGAATCTTGCTAACACTAAAGCCCGATAGCTTGAAAATCACGCAAACTTGAAAGAAACTTTGGCCCTTGTCAAACTTTGATCCTTATTCAAAATCCTGAGAACCACGGAAATTAAATGATGCTTCTGTCTCTTGAATTTCAAGTTAGGATTCTACTGTACTTTACACATAAAATAAATAATGGACTTCTTAGTTTTAAAGTTATTTTGTCACCTATGACATAATGTTTGTGGTCACAAGGCATAGACACAACATGAGAACCTGTTGTCAAAAATTGCCATTTTCTTACCCACTGAATTTTGCTTTAATTGTCTTCTAGTTTAACCATGGAGTATGAAGAAGATCATGGACATGAAAATTATGTTCCAAACTTTCCCGAAGGAGTTCAGTTCAGAGAAGATCATTACAAAGAGGTATTTGTGAAGCAAGAAGAAGAAGAGAATCAGGAATACAGGATACTCGACATCAGTGAAAGTGCTCATTCATTCAGGTATTTTCCCATCATTTGTAGCTGGATTGATAAAGTTTGACTCGTAACCTAGAGGTTGGTGGTTTGAGTGTCAGGTGTGGCAACAAAAAAAAAGATTGAATAATTGTGACATCAATCTGACAGTGTTTAAATGTTCATTACCACATATACTCAAAGTAGAAGCTGATGAAGATGAGATTTTTTTTAAATGTATGTATTGAATGGTATAACTGTGTTTTTGTAACTCTGTAAAAGAGTAGTCTCATTTGATTTTTTAAATAAATTCTCTCATTTACATGATTCAGACTTTTTAATTTTCTTATTTTATAATATATAAAGTGTTGACAATAATGTTATGGGAATATTATAGATATAGAATGTTGACAATAATGATATGGGAGGAAATTTTTGATATTTTATTCTCAATGACAGAACCCATTATGAGGTATTCAAACTCTAAATACAAAATTTCAGCCTTTGGCCTAATCTCATGAAGTCTAGCTACTCCTCATATTTTGAATTTTTGACCACATATTACACCACCACAGTAGTGTTTGATCAAAGGGATTCTATAGTCTTACTTTGTGTGAATAAATATAATTAAAAATCAGTGTATTATTTTAATCTTTCATATATTCAAGCAAATACAATGTATCTGTCCTTCAAGAACATGTTTTTATCTATTTAATCCAAGTCACTATCACTTAGAGCTCATATAAATATGCTGTGATTGGTTGAAATTCCCAGCAGAGGATGTGTTAAGAGAGATACAGTTTTACTGTCAAACGAAGCTGCCCACATATTTGATGGTTGCAAAAATACACAGCATATCCTATCAATACTTGAGTAAGGAGTACATCTTTTTTTACACACAATTTCTTTTTCAAAGGATTAGTTAATCTAATACTATTTCATAATTTGAGCCTAAATGTCCCTTTGATTTGATCAGGCCAACCGAAGAAGACTCTTTGAATAATCATGCAGAACAGGAGGAGTCAAACGACAGCGCAGATGATGAGGATGACGAAGGTAGAGGTGTTCTGAAACACACCTGGGCTGATGAGGATCCCAATGATGAATCGGACAAGGAAGATGAAACAAACAGCAAACTGAAAGCTCTCATGTCAAGCCTCGTCAAGTTCATCAACTTTCTCAACAAACTTCTGGAAGATAATCAGAACTTCATCAGTTCAGATATCAAAGATAAAAAGGTGATAATAGTATAAGTTATTCTAAAATTGAAAAATTAAAACAATAACTTTTATGAATTCAAGATTTATTTGTGGTGAAGCACATGGCCTCCTCTTAATTTTTGTGAGTAGTGCAACATTACCAAGAGCCTCCTTCACTTTTGAGATTATAATACATAAAAAAATTATACTGTGGTTATGTCACCAGGTTACTCATACAAGTAACCTAGTGACAGTACCAGAGTATAATTACTCATTTTTCCTCATGAGGTATGAGTGAACCACAAACATTCAAGTACAGAGCAGAAAAATTCCTGCCGTAGAACTGTCTGTCTTGTGCTGACACTCTAAATAAAGCACTACTTGTGCCATATTAAATTATTTGTTTATTCTACAGAAATTTGATGATCTACCAACAATTAAAACAAAAAAATACAGAATATAACAAAATCAAATCAAAATTGTTTCTTTATGTCTTACAACAGTAATGACTAAAATTGATATTGAACTTCCGTTCTTCAACACATAGTTGAAATAAGTAGCTTTTGACAAGGGTAGCTCTTTCGTACTCAATATAAAGGCCAAAAATCCTGTGGTGGTTTCAATTGTCTAATTGCTGTTTATTATTCTTCTTCTTCTTTTACTCTGTCTTATTCAGCTTGAGCAGGGTCGACGTTGTTCAACCTCATGGTTGAAGTTAATTGGTTATGGCACATTTTTTACAGCTGGATGCCCTTCCTATCGCCAACAATTGAATTGTTGTCTAGAAGAACCACCTATGTGTTTTAGGGGGCTTTTCAGTAGAGTACTTTTAGTAATACCATTAATGCAGCACTTTTAGTAATACTTTTTTCAGTAGGGTACTTTTAGTAATACCATCACGCGCAACTACCTTCTTATCCTATGCCCCAACGTGGCGAGACTGATTTTAGTTCAACAAGTGCACATAGGTGGTTTTACATGAGATTTCTTCTGCTCTGTTTTGACGAAAAAATACAAATAAAAACGAGTAGGAACAAAAATTTTGTATGCTGACTTCTCTTGGGATTCAAGACTTACACATAGGTTCCATTTTTTGAAATAAAAAAAAAAATCGAAATTTTCACATAGGTGGTTCTTCTAGACAACTATTCAATTCTATTTGATTGAACGTCCTGGATTAGGACGGGGGTTTCACCCTTCATTCGCTGGGAATCGCACCAGCTACCCACATTAACCTCACCCAGCCTGGGTAGGGCCAAAAATGCCAGCCTCACATGTACGGAGGAACAGAATTTTCTGTGTGAAAAATCTGCTCTGACAGGGGTTTCGAACTCAGGATCTCTGGACTACGGGCAGTAGTCACAACCGTTACGCCACGGAGGCTGGCGTTTATTTTGCTGTTTATTATTATTATTTATTTATTTTACAAAAATACCTAAACAACTTGATATCTCACTCTATTCCAGTCAATTGATGAACATAAGCAAGCTGTTGCCATTAATGCTCACATGATTGCTGATCTCGCCAAAACCAACATTGAATCAAATTATGCCCATGTCAATGAAATAGTTCCAGAGCTGAAAAAACTGCTTGCTGTGAAAGTCGATATTTTTGACAAGCTCTATGATCGACTGGCTCATGGAGTTATTTCCAGTGAGGTTGTCAAGCGGCTGTTTTCAGGTAAATTCATCTTTGAGCTTTAATTTATCTCAAAAGTTATCCTTTAGCTCATTCTCGAAGAATTTGTTTTGTTGTATTGTATTGTAGTTGCAGTAGATAAGCAGTAAGCACATACTTTTTACAATTTAAATTTATTTGTATGATTTTGCAATGTTCAATAGGAAAAAAAGGTGTATGATCTTTTTTCACACATTAGCATTTTCGATATTTAGTGGACTGTAATATTTTAGGCGACATGGTTCATTAGAACAATTTTAAGATCCCAAAACCAAATAAATAAGAATTGTGCAATCTTACCTTTGAGTACCTTTTAGATGTATACCTAACTTACCCACCCTTGCCAAAGGATAATAGGAATTAGAGTGGCACCCTACCCTAGCACTGAATCCCGCGGCGCGGTAAGCTAAATCAAAGGTTATTGAATACTTTTAGCACAAGTTTAAAAAAGGCTATCTAGTCACTAGGCACTGTTTTTTATACTTAAATTGTTTCCAAAGGGGAATTTCACTTGGTAAGTTGACAAAGTTCCAAAGGGGAACGCTTACAGGGAAGCTTTTAAAAATGTTACGACCTCGCGCGAGAGAATTACCAAGAACCAAGAAGCTAGGAGCTCGAAATCGAAATTATGCGAGGTAGCATCATACCAAACTTTAACAAGTTGTAAGTTGGTTTGAGATGGCAAAGATTAGCCCATCAGGGCTTCAACCAATATTAACCCATTGATTAATGTGGCCTCGACATTTTTCCCCCACCTTGAAAGAGGTAGCTTTCAAAGGCTAAAATTGCTTTGAGTTCGCAAGTCAAAAGAAAAAAGTAAAACTTCTAAAAAATAAACAACAAAAATAAATAAATCATTTTTGAGAAAGTTTGTCCAGTTCCAAACTAAAGTTGAGAACCACTGACAAGTCTTAAAAAAAGTAAACTAAATCATTAAGAATAAACCAACACCAAAAAAAGAATATAAAATTCACTGACAAGGAGTCAGATGCAAATTTTAGGAACCACTAAAGAACTATTGGATAACAAACTCACAATAAAAAATGAATCATAAAACCAATATTTACAAGAAATAGATCTACTCAGTTGTAGATCAGCAAAATCATTGTGAGGGCAGCAGACACAGCTTTGTGATAGGCCGCGTATAAGTACCTGTTCTGGTACGCACTTGTACTACCCTGACGACTCCATCTTTAGCAGGATAAACTTGTGTGACCAAACCTAGAGGCCAATGTAGAGGGATGCTGAGATCATTTTTCACAATGACCACTTGTCCCACTGTAATCGGAGGTTCTGGACCTATCCACTTCTGCCGTGCTTGCAGCTGGTTCAAATATTCCATGGACCAACGCTTCCAGTAGGACTGAACCATATTATCAAGCAGCTGATATCTATTTAATCTATTGATAGAAGTAGACAAGGTGTCTACCGCAGGAAACTCATTTAATGGTTGCGAGTGTAAGAAATGAGCAGGTGTCAATACTTGCACATCGCTAGGGTCAGAACTCAAGGGACATAAAGGTCGCGAGTTCAAAAGAGCTTCTACTTGAGTTAGAACCGTGTAAAGTTCCTCAAATGTCAAAATTTGGGAACCAATGACTTTCATCAGATTTTGTTTTATCATGCGAATATTTCCTTCCCAAAGGCCTCCTTTATGAGGACTAAGTGGGGCAGAAAAGACCACTGAATTTTTCTCTGAGCGAGTTCTTGGGCTAAGGCGCCATTGAATTGCTCAGACTCTAATAAGCTGTAAATTTCGTTCAACTTATTTTTTGCTCCGATGAAATTTTTTCCACCATCAGAATACATGACAGACACAGAGCCACGCCTCGATAAAAATCGTTTGAATGCTGCAAGGAAAGCATCCGTCGATAGATCACTAGCCAATTCGAGGTGAATTGCCTTCGTGGTCAGGCACACAAAGATACATATGTACGCCTTTTGCGAAACCACGCCCCTTTTCTTTCCCATCGTGATGAGCACGTGGCCCGTGTAGTCGGTGCCGGTGTGCACGAAAGGTTTACAACTTTCATTCACCCTACTAGCGGGTAACTCACCCATGATTGCATTGGATGTGAGTGGCTTGAACCTAAAACAATGGTTGCATTTTCGCACACGTTGACGAACAATATTTCGGCCCCCCACGATCCAATACTTTTGTCTGAGAAGGCTCAATAACAAATGTGGACCAGTGTGCATATTACTTTTGTGATAATAATCAACTATCAGATTTGTAATACAATGCTTACTAGGGAGTAAGGTGGGGTGCTTTTGCTCAAAACTAAGAGAGGACTGACCTAGGCGGCCTCCTACTAATAACAAACCATGGTGGAGAAAAGGATTTAATTTTTGAATGTTAGGAGAACATAATCTTTTCTCTTCAATACAACTAATTTCAGCAGAAAAACATTCACGCTGTAAATCCTTTAACAAGCGCGTCTCAGCTTCTTGTAAGTCAGACGCTAGCATAATACCTTTCCTCATAGGTAATATTTTCAACATTCGTAATATGTAAACAATGGAATGTAATAACCTAGACCATGACGAAAACCTTTGTGCTAAGTCTAGAAGTACGCTAGACGAAGGTTGAACAGTTATAAAAATATTTTTCTTTTCTTCGCGGTCCACGTTATCACTCTCCAGCGTGGTCGTTTCTACATCTAACGGCCACAGAGAGATCGGCTGGCCCAACCAATCAGGACCTGTCAACCACTCAGGGTATTCAATAAACTGTTTAGGTGTCATACCTCGAGTAATGCAATCACTAATGTTCTCTTTACCTGCTATATGATGAAAACATTCTGCACCCACGTTCTCATGAATTTTTGACGTACGGTTAGCTACGAACTGTTTCCATCGATAGGCTGGGGATCGAACCCAATCTATGACAACTTTAGAGTCAGACAAACAATAATAATCTTTAATTTTTACTCGAGGACTATACGTGTCTATTACAAGTTTCATTAATTTCGATAACAGCAGGGCTGCACACAGTTCGAGTCTCGGTATGGTGAGACTTTTAAGAGGGCTTACTTTGGACTTTGCACAAATCAAATTTACCGATATATCACCAAGGGGTGATTTCACACGGCTGTAAATAGCACAAGCGTAAGCTTTTTCACTCGCATCTCCAAAACCGACCAGTGTTATCTCGCTGTCTGAGGACATGCCTGTGTGTCTTTTAAAGGAAAGAGACGACAGCAAAGGCAGCTCCTTTTGAAAAACATTCCACAATTGTTTAATTTTTAAGGGTGGCTCAGAGTCCCACTCAATTTTTTCTTGCCACAAATATTTTATCAACAGCTTTGCAAACAAAGTTACAGGTGCCAAGAGGCCTAACACGTCAAAAATACTTGCCGTTAATTTTAAAACATTTCTTTTAGTACACTCTGTCTCTTTTATATTCACTTCAAAGGAAAATGAATCTGTGACAGGTTGCCACAATAAACCAAGAACTTTCAAGGATGACTCATCCCATGTCACACAGGACTCTAACTTATCCTCGTTCGGCAGGTGCTCGAGCACTTTAGAAGAGTTAGAGGCCCACTTGGACAGGGTGAATCCGCCTGTTTTGAACAAACCTACTAGTTGTGACTGAAGGTCAGTCGCTACAGCCTCAGTAGGGACGGAGATACATACGTCATCCATGTAGGAGTCTGTTAGTACTCGCTCACAAGCAAGTGGATACTTGTCATATTCCTTAGAACACATTTCTTTCACACACCGCAGTGCTAGATAGGGAGATGAGGAGACCCCAAAGGTCACAGTATTTAAGGTATAGGTTTTAAGATCTTCTTCTGGGGAAAGTCTACAAACAACCTTTTGAAACTTCCTATGATTCTCATTGAGAAGTATCTGGAGATACATCTTTTTTATATCTGTGGTAAGGACCACAGGGAACAACTTGAAATTTATCAATATAACAAATAAATCATTGTACAGTTTAGGCCCGGTATATAATAAATCGTTAAGTGAAATGCCAGAAGTAGAGGCACAACTGGCATCGAACACGGGCCTTAACTTAAAAGACGCGTGATCATCTCGTATCACTACATGTTGCGGTATGTAATAGCCCTCTTGCGCACTATCATCATATACCTGTGACATGTACCCACTGCTTATAAATTCGTTCATTACCTCACAGTACTGACTGTGTAATGAATTATTTTCGGACCTAAGTAATTTTTTCTCCAAGTTGAGGAATCTTTTCTTAGCTAAATAATAAGACTCTCCTAATTTATCAGGGCTCACCTTGAAGGGCAAGGATACCTTGAACTTACCATTAGCCTCTCTTGTGAATGTGAACTGAAACAAGGTTTCACACTCTACATCACCAGGCTTAGTTAAACCAGCAGAGGGTACGTTTTCAATTTCCATAAACTTTTTCATTGACATTTCCAAATTGTCATCATAATTTTGGTTAAGGAAACCACAAAAATATTTTTTATCATCACTAGTAGTAACATTATTATTACACCTCCCTCCCATTACAGTATAGCCTAACGAGGTGTTAATAGCTACAGGAGAGTTCTCGGACCAACGACTTTGCCTGGTTCCAAAAGAACTGAGAAGAGAGAGGCTCCTAAAATACCTTGAATAGGTTTAGAGACGTTAAACTCGTCATCCGACAAGACAACATTTTGCAAGTGAGAAATACTCTCCAAACTCAAAGGCTGAGAAGGCAAGTTGTCTGCAATGTTTTTTACCACAAGAGCTTTAACAGCAAATTTTATATTTTTATCAAATCGGGAGTTGAACTTAAAATCGACTCTCCCTTTTATTTGACTTGACAAGCCACAAATACCCTGTACTGCGCTAGAGACTTTAGTCAGCTTTAGACCCAACTGTTTCACTACACTTTCCTCAAGAATATTACTCTCGCTACCAGAGTCTAGCAAGAGTCTCAGCATGTGAGTTTTACCCTTTGAATCTTTAGTTTCTACTTTAACAGTAGATAGCAATACAGTGGAGTTATGAGTAGCGGTGGTAGCACAGAGCGATTTACTATTTGACGTAGAACTTGTCGCCCGCGAGTCTTCTACAGACCCGTGGGTTCGATCACCTCGTGAGGCAATATTTTTTTCCAACAGAATTCTCAAAGTGCAAGAGAGTGTTATGACGCCCTTCACACTTTTGACATTTCATTTTAGACGGACACTGCCCTAAACTGTGAGAATCCTTTAGACAAGAAAAGCAAAGGCGATTTTCCTTAACAAAAGCGAACCTACAAGCAACTGACAGTTTCAAAAAACTGTCACACCTATACAGGGGTGTTTATCAGTTTTATTACACAAGTTACACACAGGGGTTTCATTTGTTACAAATGTATGCACATTACCTACAGCTCGAGATGAGTTGTAAGTAGACTGAGACTTATAGAAAGCACTTTTATTATCTTTCTCCGTCGATGTCGACTGGATTCTAGAAACCAATTTCACCTGATCTTTCAGAAAGCTTATGAGCTTGTTAACCTTAGGGTTATTTTCACCCTGTACTTTTAATTCAAATTGCTTTCTAAGGTCTGTGTCAAGTTTAGAGGCACCGATATGACACAATATTACAGACCCAAGGGATTCAATATTCAATGCTGATAAACAATCTACAGCAGTTGAAAACTTGTCCACAAAATTACTAAATTGACCAAATGAGTCGGATTTCACAGATTTCAGACTTAATATCTGATCGAGATAGGTACTGAAGAGTACTCTCGTATCTAAATACTTATCAACCAAATTTTTCCATATCACTGGATAGTTTTGACCAATAGGGGGCACTCCACTAACCACAGACAACGCTTTATCAGAAAGCCTGGCAACTAGGTGTTGCACGCGCTGGTCGTTTGACAAATCTGGGTTGTCATGTACCAAAGACTTAAATAGATAATAAAATACAGGAAATTTATTAATATCACCCCCAAAGGTGGGTAATTGTAAAGGAGGCAGAACTACATTGGTGGCGGCAAACTTCTCTTGACTAGCTAACAAAATGCTTTCGTGAGCTTTAATTTTAAAATACAACTCATCACAGGCAGCACTTTGTTGCTCTGTCTCAAGTGGGGTTTCATCCTCTTTTAACTGAGAATTTATTTTTAAAATCTGATCCACAACGTCCTCAAGCTTGTTAAACGTGGAGTCTGCAACCTTGGCTTGTTGCAAAAACTCAACCTTTCTACTATCCCCTAGCTTTATAAGGTCATAACAGCGCTGTAAACGCTGATAGTACCTAGCTCGAGTTTTCTCAGCAATATCCAACAGTTCTTTAGGAGTTGCCTTTGACATAGTTAATTATAATAATATTAACAAGGGAAATATAATTGGTAAAGAATAGTTTAAAAAAGGTTAATAATATTTCAATTTTAAAATAAATTTAAAAATAAATTGAACATAAATTACTCAATAATTAAATATCTATCAGATTAGGAGGGTGCCTAACTTTGACCTGAAAACTCAAAGCAACTTATCCAATAATAAAATAATTATTTTTTATCAAAAATTAAATACAACAAAATCCAATAACCAACAGTGCACTAGAAACAATATAGCTGAAAGTTTTTTAAGCAGTAAGGTACTGCAAATTACTCAAGGGAGTTATTTTTACCAAATTTCAATTACAGAACAAGGTGTTCTTATTATAAAAAAAACCATATGGACAGATGAACAGAGGGCTCAAATGTCTTAATAAATTTATAGGCAAAAGGCCTCAAATCACGAAATAATAACCAAGGGGGTTAATATTTTTTAAATAGGAAAATTAACAATCTATTGAGCAGAGGGCTCAAACAGAATGAAGCGTGCTATGTAGAGCAAAGGGCTCAACATAACGATTTTACTAAAAAAAACTATAGCAAGGACTAAACTAGTTGTTCTGATCCAGGCTCGCTAGGACCAAGAAAATGTATGATCTTTTTTCACACATTAGCATTTTCGATATTTAGTGGACTGTATATTTTAGGCGACATGGTTCATTAGAACAATTTTAAGATCCCAAAACCAAATAAATAAGAATTGTGCAATCTTACCTTTGAGTACCTTTTAGATGTATACCTAACTTACCCACCCTTGCCAAAGGATAATAGGAATTAGAGTGGCACCCTACCCTAGCACTGAATCCCGCGGCGCGGTAAGCTAAATCAAAGGTTATTGAATACTTTTAGCACAAGTTTAAAAAAGGCTATCTAGTCACTAGGCACTGTTTTTTATACTTAAATTGTTTCCAAAGGGGAATTTCACTTGGTAAGTTGACAAAGTTCCAAAGGGGAACGCTTACAGGGAAGCTTTTAAAAATGTTACGACCTCGCGCGAGAGAATTACCAAGAACCAAGAAGCTAGGAGCTCGAAATCGAAATTATGCGAGGTAGCATCATACCAAACTTTAACAAGTTGTAAGTTGGTTTGAGATGGCAAAGATTAGCCCATCAGGGCTTCAACCAATATTAACCCATTGATTAATGTGGCCTCGACAAAAGGTTAAATCAAACAAATATAGAAGTGAAAGAAACTCATTTTTCACTGGTTAGGTAGTTCATTACCATTCCCAAAAATATAATATGTTTCAATTTAAATTTCTGAAGTTGACCTCAATCTAAACTAGAAGGATGACCTTGAGAAAAAAAATTCCAAATCACCACCAGTTTTCCCCCTAGTTCTAAGGAAGATTGGTTGGAATAATTTTCATGTAGAATTAATAGTTTTTAAAGTAATTCTGGTGGTTTGTTTAAAATGAGACACCCTGTGTAAGACCCATAACAATCCATGATATTATTATGTTGTATTTGTTTTTTCTTAGGTTTTAATTAACCTCTTTAAAAAAAAAATATATACGCTTTAGACCTTGTAAAATTATGTCACAAAAACTAAAATGTAGAAATCCCCCCTTTAGGTGCATATAGTATTAGAGATAAAAATCTTGTTAAATGTATCTATTCAAATAAATAAATATATGTAATCAATTCAATTTATTCAGTTCAATTCAATTCAGAAACAAATTTTACTATTCCTACATCTTCTCTTTCTTCTTTCAGGAAATAATCTGTTGATCAAATCGCAAATTGAAGAACTCAGAAGAATATTGTTTGCCAAACTAGAACTGGTAAACAAAACTCACTCGGCCAATGTACAAAAATTGAAAGCTGCGAAAAGAGCCAAGAGGCTAGCAGCGAAACCCAAAGTTCAAGTGTTCAAGAAAAAAAAGCCACCAAAAGTTGCACCAGTGCCTGCTCCCGTAGGAAACATTAACAAACTTGAAACACAATCACGCGTAGCTGTAGACACGCTTGAAGATAAAATAAACACAACCCTCCAAACTATTCAAAAGAACAAAGCCGTTCTGCAAGATCAGTTGAATCAACTACATAAATTACAAGACATTGAAATAGATAAACTAATTAAGATTGAAATACCAGACAGAGAAGTTGATGAGCTACCCGGGTCGGACTATTCAAAGCCAGAGGACGCGGGTTTTGCGCTGAACGACTTCCATTCCTTCACTCAGGTTGTCAGCAAGAAGCTGAACCTGAAACCAGAGGAGGCGAGTCCATCTTCCATTCTGTCAAAGTTCAGAACCAACTTGAACAAGAAACTGCAGAAAGACGGAGAGAGAAGTTACATTCCGAACGGAACCAAAGTGTCGGTCATAGAAGTCAATCTGGACGATTTGAGAGAAGAAGATTTCATTGTGGAAGAAGTTTTCTTCGAGGACATTTGCCCCGACGAAGTTGATGAAAGCCTCATGAGATGTGACGCTGAGAGTCACGTGAAGATAGAAAATGATCCTGATGATGCTTCGTACACCATACAAGATATTTCCTACAATAAACCCGAACTGAGCACGTACAATATCAACGACATCACTCTCACCAAAGTACCCGTCGCCACTGACAGTAGCAGACCACACGTGATAGAGGATCCCGTGCCCAGTAGCCCGAGCAGTATCCTCCACCAGCTGGGTATCGAGAAGACGTTGCTCAAGGATCGGCCGAAGGCTCTTCTGCAGCTCCAAGAACTGGTCAAGCATCCTGTCGAGAAATCCAAAGAGAAACGCGACGCGTTGAGACGCCATCTGGAGCAGCGAGTAGCGGAGCTGGAGTACAAAGCAGTGCTGGCGAAGGAATACTTGCTCGACTTGGACAAGAAAAGAAACAAGAAAATAAAAACTTTGCCAAGTAAGCCACGACCGCGGAGGACGTCTCCAGGGAAATTCGCAGCGCGTGACCGCGCGCGAGACTTTGGCATCCCTTATCTTCTTACACCGGGTTTTGATCAAGCGGAAAAACTCGAAGTCAAACAAGAGCCGGGCCACGAAAATCCATTCAACTCCAGTGTGGACGAGAAACTGAAATCTTTGTTTCAAAACAACAACCTCAAAGGAAACCTGATGAAGACGAAATTCATGAAAGGTGACACGGAATTGACGTCGTACAAGAAAAGGAAAGAAGACGAACGGTGTCACCACGAGACAGAGGCGGACGTCACTCTTGAGAACACGACCAACACAAAGGTGCTCGACAAACAGAAACTGTGCGATGCCATCCGCAAACTAGACAGCACGAACCGGCCGGCTAGTAAAACCAATTCGAAAGCGGTTGTGAAGAAACCGACGATGAGCGTCGTTCATGATGTGACCGTACCTAGAAAGCTGAATGGGAAGAGGGAATGCAAGAAAGCTCTCGTTCTGCCTGGGCCTCGGAATAAAATTTTCTCTTTGATCAAGAAAGCAAACCCTCCCAAACAGCATTGGCTGGAGAGAGGCGATGGCAAGAGATGCGGCGATGGTAAGAACGCAGCAAGAATGAAAGAGGCAGACGTAGAGGAGTTCAACAACTCGAGAGAGAGTCAAGAGAGTTGCTAGAGGAAGCTGAAGATGCAAAGATTGAGAAGTGCAGCGGCGAGGAGGAGAGAAGCCGGAGGGGGTGGATGTGAGACAGGAGATATGAGAGGCGGCTGAGGAAGAGGGAGAAGACGAGAGGGCAGTGGATGTGAGAGCAGGAGATAGAGAGGCGGCTGAGGAAGAGGGAGAAGACGAGAGGGCAGTGGATGTGAGGCAGGAGATAGAGAGGCGGCTGAGGAAGAGGGAGAAGACGAGAGGGCAGTGGATGTGAGGCAGGAGATAGAGAGGCGGCTGAGGAAGAGGGAGAAGACGAGAGGGCAGTGGATGTGAGACAGGAGATAGAGAGGCGGCTGAGGAAGAGGGAGAAGACGAGAGGGCAGTGGATGTGAGACAGGAGATAGAGAGGCGGCTGAGAAGAGGGAGAAGACGAGAGGCAGTGGATGTGAGGCAGGAGATAGGAGGCGGCTGAGGAAGAGGGAGAAGACGAGAGGGCAGTGGATGTGAGACAGGAGATAGAGAGGCGGCTGAGGAAGAGGGAGAAGACGAGAGGGGGGTGGATGTGAGACAGGAGATAGAGAGGCGGCTGAGGAAGAGGGAGAAGACGAGAGGGCAGTGGATGTGAGACAGGAGATAGAGAGGCGGCTGAGGAAGAGGGAGAAGACGAGAGGGCAGTGGATGTGAGACAGGAGATAGAGAGGCGGCTGAGGAAGAGGGAGAAGACGAGAGGGCAGTGGATGTGAGACAGGAGATTGAGAGGCGGCTGAGGAAGAGGGAGAAGACGAGAGGGCAGTGGATGTGAGGCAGGAGATAGAGAGGCGGCTGAGGAAGAGGGAGAAGACGAGAGGGCAGTGGATGTGAGACAGGAGATAGAGAGGCGGCTGAGGAAGAGGGAGAAGACGAGAGGGCAGTGGATGTGAGACAGGAGATAGAGAGGCGGCTGAGGAAGAGGGAGAAGACGACAGGGCAGCTGTCGTGAACACCACTACTTGTTGTTGTTGTTGTTGTTGTTGTTGTAGCCGGCTTGGCTACAGCTGGAGGGGTGAGTGATGGTCTCCAGCCAACTTTATTTCAAAGTCTCCAGTCAAAGTGATGGTCAAAGTCAAAGTGATGGTCTCCAGCCAACTTTATTTCAAAGTTGACTCGTTCTGAACCAAATATTTCTATGTGTGATCAACCATCATGAGGACTTGAACTTTTCTTTATAAACCACTTGTTGTAACCAGCTTGGCTTCAGCCAGGGAGAGTGATGGTCTCCAGCCAACTAAAGTGGAGAGTTGGCTCGTTCTGGTGTGATCAACTTGGGCTATTTCTTTAAGAGTTGGGTGGAAGAGAGTGGAGATAGAGGGGCGACTGAGGGAGAAGGCGAGAGTGCAGCTGTCGTGAACACCACTGGATTCCAAGAAAAGTCTCTTTTTGTTGTAACCAGCTTGGCTACAGCTAGGGGCAGTGGTGGTCTCCAGCCAACTTTTTTTTTTTTTTTTTTTTTTTTTTGTGGGGTTTTAACGTCGCTTTCAACTGCCATGGTCATATCACGACGGGGGTTTTACCCTCCATTCGCAGGAAACTCACAAACCTGCTACTCACATTGACCTCACCCAGCCTGAGTGGGGCCGGGAAAAGCCAGCGTCACGAGAATTAGAATTTGAATGGTCACCCATCCAAGTCCTAACCTCGCTGGATGTCGCTTAACTTCGGTGTTCTGAAGAGAACCGGTGTATTCAACATGCCATCGACGCTGGCTCCAGCCAACTTTATTTCAAAGTTGGCTCGTTCTGAACCACATATTTCTATGTGTGATCAACCATCGTGAGAACTTGGGCTATTTCTTTATAAGACATTACACCCTTGGGAAACAGCAAGCTATCCTGGCTTGTTAGGGTTGGTCCGTTCTCTGTTTCTGGTCCTCTAGCGAGACTCTGGTCTTCTCCCTATTTTGCGTCCCCCACTTACTAATGTAGAGGTGTCCAACTAGGGAACGTTCAACAGGGAGAAGACCAGAGTCTTGCTAGATCACTATAAACATAGAACGGACAGATAACCCCCTTTCAACCAGCTTTTTAGGTTGGGTAGTTCGTTTTCTGTTTTTAACCAACAATTTTTTTGGGCTTTCTCTTTAAACCCCGGGGGAGTAAAAGTTAAATGTTTTTGTTAACCTTTCGCGATATCACAACTACCAAACTCGCTCCTAAAAATCTACGCTGAACCATACTTTAAACCGACCCCAGTTCAAGTAGTCACCTTTTCGTCAAACTACTGGGTCGGGAACCACGGGTAATTCAAAATGTTTTTCACCAGGGAAAACTTTTTCCACTACGGGTCATAGCACGGGTGCAAGTAAGCCCATATTTTGGGGCCTCCCCCAAACCTGGTATCAATTTGTGCCGGTAGTCAAGTTTTTAACCCCTAGTCTGGTAATCCGGAGCGAGGGATCTGTTGGTTCAGCCCACCCATGCACAATTTTTCCTCTTTAATTTGGGGTTTTTGGTGGTGGAAAATCTTTGACTTTAAACCCGCCTGGTGGTTCCTTCCACTAAAAAGTTTTGTTTTTATTTTTTACAATCTTGACCTAAACACAAAGAAAAAATCATTTTTATTTATTATTTTTAAAAATTGGAAAGGGAAACATTTTTTACTTTCAGCACCTTTACTTATCTACATTAATAAATTTATAAAATATGTAAAAACTTTATATTTACAAACTTTTTTTATAGAGAAAAGAAAAAAAACTAAAAATTACCGTTTTTTGTAAATAGTCCTTTTTATTTTTCAACAAAAGAAAAATTTACTTTAAAAAATTGATAAAAAAAGTAAGGTACCCCTTATACCCATTCTGCTTAAAATTTTTTGGGACCTTTCAAATATTTGTTTAAAAAAATAATAAACTTGGGGCATGGCCAAAAACACCGTTTTTGGGATCCCGAAGCTATGATTCCCTCCAAAATGTGAAAAAACTGCGTAGGTCAAATTTTTGACAATACAAAACTTTTTCCCTTGTTTTTAGGGTAAGGAAAAGTAAAAAATTTAAAAGCAAAAAAAAATTTTTATCCATATTCCTAATAGTGAAAATAAAAATTAATTGTTTGTATATAAAATTTTTTAACAATTTTTTTTTTGCTTTATTTTTATTTATTATTATTATAATGCTTTGAGTTCCACAAGAAAAAGCCCCCAAATTTTCACATCGCCTGTATTTAAATTTATTTTGACCTCACCCACCCTAGGTAGGCGAAAAGTCAGCGCCATAGCTTCACGGATGTTCGAAGATAAAAGGAATTTGTGTTCGAAAACTGCTCCAACTGGGTTTTGAATTCATTTTTCCTACGGAGGTGGGTTTTTTTTATTTTTGAAAAATATTCAAAGAAAAGCACTGGTAGCAACGGGTTTAAAGCCATTTTGGGGAACCCAGGTAGTGTGGGATCCGTGGGGTTTGAATCCCAGCCCTGCATGAATTTTTCCTCAATTTCTTTTTG